>JASDQU011025989.1:35056-58632 GCA_032191745.1 Picea mariana
TTGTAGGTGCAGCTGCAGCAGCAACTAGTTTCAATATTGGCTTGGATATCTCTTGGCTAGGGTTTGGAACATCTGATCAGTCTTTTGTGATGCACTATCCTTGGGGATTGATGCGCTACTCTTTGTTTGGCTATCTAGCCTAGGGTTTGCTTCCGGAGGAATTCTCAGGTCAAGGTTAAGGTGCTCGGAGGGAGGCTTCGGCCTGTGGTTGGGTGACAAGGGTATCGTAAATGGTAAAACGAGCACACCATCTTCTATATTATAACATATGGAACCTCGTCAAACTCTTCCTCGCTTGTATAATCAAGACTGTTGGGATCAATCACATGCTTGTCAACCCGCTCTCGACTATATAATACCTCAAAGGTTCCATATCCAATGGGAATGTGTGCATGGGTGAGATCCATGCTAAGGAAACCTCCAAGGGAAACAGACAAATTCCTTGATAAGAGCATCCCCCAAGAATCTGGGACATCGATTACTACTATGTTCATAAGGAGGTTGATGTGTGGAAAACAAATCAAGAAGATCTCATTGTTCTCACATAATCCATAAACCTTAACCATTTTAGAATCAATTCCACACACATTTCCATACGATCAGGTCATTTTCAAGCCAAGTTGTTCCATTACCTTCAATTACATGACATTTGTCGAGGCCAGTGAATCCAACATACAATTGTTCAGGTGGAATCCATTCACACCCAAATATGAAAGATAAAAAGGATGATTGTTGTCCTTTTTACGATAGAGATACATGGTGTTAAAAATCATTGGAGGATCCTCCTTCTCAGTCGACACATGTAATAAATTCAAGACTTCCCTCCTTACAGAAGGGATTTTGTACATTTCTGTCATAGGAACCGTCATATTTAACTTCCCAAACATTGTTGCAACGTCTATGTTCAAATGAATCTCATATGTTGGAGTTGGCTTTGGAAGAAAATAATGTACTAGAGGTGGAAGTGGTGGGACCACCTTCTCTGTAGATGGAGGAGTTGTAGGCTGTGATGGAGGCGTTGAAGCTTTAATTCTTCTAGTGTATGTCAAATATTCCTTCTTCCTTAGTTCCTTCATCTAATCGTCTGTCAATTGATTAAAAGCTCAGAGTCTCCCCTCTCTTTCTCCCTGTCTTCTGGCTTCATTTATTTGTTCTTGTGTGACCTCTTCCTCTTGGAAGTTACATATCATATCCATGAAATTCATATAGTCAGAAGAATATTCGTCTCATCGGGGACACTCATACTCTCAGTGATGTTCTTGGCACGGAGAACACCACATTGTTTGTTTTGTGTCAACCATTCCAATTGGTTTCAAAGTATCAGGGGCCTTTTCCTCTTGTTAAGGCCTTGTTGACGGGCGAAATTGACCATCCGTCAACTGGAAGAGTGGAACCGGTCCGGGGTTGTCTAATAACCGAAGCTGTGTGGAATGAACCACCCTGACGGGTTTAGTGGCTCCGTTAGCCGATCTAAGGTCCTAAGAAAACAAAAAAAGAAAAACTATTCTAAACTAACTAATCTAACTAAAACTAACTATTAAAACAAACTAAACTAATCTAACTAAAAAGAAATAAAACAAACTAATAACTAAACTAACTATTCTATATACAATCTATTATCTAATACTATACTAACTCTAACTAATTAACTATCTAATTACTAACATAAATAAATCTTATTAACAAAATGTACAATATCTACAATTTTACAGATTTAAATAAAACCTGAAAAACTCATTTATATTCTGCCCCAAGACAGAGAAAGATATTTTTTGTTGATTTTATAATTTTATGAACAGAAATAAAACAAAAACTAACTAAAATAAACAACTAATATACTAACTATAACAACAAATCTAGCTAAACATATATCTAACTAAACTACTAATATTACACTAAACAAATTAACTAACAAATAAATCACAAACTAACCTGGAAAAACGCTCCAGGTTTGTCCTGTGTATGATGATTTTCTCAGCTGATCAGAGGGAGGAAACACGCACTGAATTATCCAGGAGCTTCTCGTAAACGATAGCTGCAGTGCTCTTCAAGTATGATTACAAGACAAACAAGACATAAAAGATTACAACAATATTATGATTTATAAATCTTCACAGTTAGATAAACCTGTATGCAAAGACTTATACAAAATAATTCAATTGATGAAGAAGAGAAATCTGTCATTCATTAACTGAACAAAGTAATTGCTGTATTTTTAAAGTAATGAAAGAAATTAGATATGGATCATATTAATTAAATCACATCATTCTGCAATAGACTATGATAGCTAAAGTAGTCTCTAATCAACTGCAAATGACATGCATAAACTTGAAACAAAAGATTGATATGTTAAAAAGCGAAAGCTGTAGCAAAACATGAACTCCTGTTTCAGTTTGTATTAGAAATCCATAGCCTGGTTCTCCCACAAGTGAGGATGCTCCTTATTACAAAAAATAATAAGTATTTAAAGACCTTCCATAGGGTAAAACATCCCTATGGAAGTTATCAAAACTGTTTACATAAAATCTGGGATGATGTCCCAAGTCTGACTAAACTAGGAACCTAAAACAAAACTAAATCACACAAATATCTCCTAGACTGTCCAGTATGTCCAATGCAATTCGGATGTACCTGAAAGGTGTTCAAAATGGACAAGTTAGAAGGGTATTTTATTAATAAAATGATAAAAAATCTAATTCTATAGACTAGCTACAGAATCTTGCGATTCTATAGCTGGTCTAAATAAGACACAGAATCAACATTAAAATCAACTCAAATCTTTTAAAGAATTAAATTCAACTAACATCCAATAGCTATTTGAAAACGAATCATTCAAATTGAAATTGTTATACCATTTTGAACTCAAACAAGACCAAGATCAATCAAATGACTACAAAGATACGTGTACTCTGTTTCGTTTGTTACTACAAAATCGGGTGAACAAAATCATATCGAACAACAATGAAATCATTTCATATCAAATTGAAATCGATACAATTAAAACAAATCATAGGCAATTGTTATGCTGAATCCAAACAAGATCATTTTCAAATTGACATAACTGTATAACAAACGATCCATGCCATGAGCGAATTAAATCAAAACTGGCGTGTAAATGTTCACAAACGAAATCATAATGAGATCAATCAGTTGGTAACAGAATTCGTAAGAATTGTCCGATCGTTTGTTATTGCAAATTGGAGTAGACAAAATCATTCACGAAATCATTTCTTGAATTCATTTTGAAACGACTTTTACCCGAATTTCCTCATACGAATTTGACAGAAATAACATAAGTCGGTCTGAGTTAACAAACTCGTTTGAGAATTAAAATTAACAGAGCTGCAATAAAGTCTATTTTTGATACGAATACAACTCATAAAATCGATCATACTAACTGAAGATACACAACAATCCAATCAAGCGAATTGAACAGCTGGGGTTTAACATAGTTATTATGAATCAAAACCACTCCATGATTTGGGCGTGGATATCGTTTGCACTGGCTTAAATGAGAGTATTGTTTTCATACGAAACAGAGTCGTTCTTTCCAAATCGAAATCGAACAGAGTTGTATTCCTGTTTTAGAAGATTACATGACACAACATATTAAAAGATCGTAACAACCAAACTCACGAAATCGTTTCGAAAATCAAATCATCAAAACTCAATTAGGGTCGATGTGATCCGACTACAATGAAATCATACCAAATCAAAATATGAGCGTGCTCTAAATTTAGCATGAAAACCTCCTGTTCAAGTTGGATACAAACAAATTCAATTGCAAGCAAACCATCGATTTTGTTAACTTAACAGACAAACGAATAAAATCTGATGAAAATCTGTCAGTGGCTAAACTGGGTATGAGCAAATCGTGTATCCAAATCGAAACTTGATTTATTTTTAGCAAAGCAAAAACAATATACAGGATGAACAACATTATGACAGATCCATTTCGAATGATAGACAGATCTATTTGAAAACGAAATTCAAATCATTATATTAATCCTGGTCATTCAAAAAACTAAAATGATATCAAAATTCATACCTGTATGATGAGCAGACAGCTTGATCATGACAATTTGGAGTTGACAACAGATGTGGCCGATTCAACATTCTTAAAAACGATGGAACCAATGGTCCTCTACTTCCTATCAGTTGGTTGAAGTTTGTCTCTTTGGCTGGTCAATACTGCAACTTGGTTTTCCAATGATTGGATTTTCGATTGAAGTAGGGGAACGTCTATATAGTATCGTTCCAACCACAAATCACATTGGTCACAAGATGTCTGTCCGGGCTTCGAAAGTGCAGGTGAGGGTTTGGTTACATTGCCGAGGGTTTCGTTAGGTAGTTTGATCCCTGGGTAACTGGGATTGTTTCTTAGGCAAGGGGGAAGATTCGAAACGAAGTCATAAGGCGGCTTGGAGCACAGACCCTGTGAGTAAGGGTACTCACTAGCTAGGAAGCATTCTATGTCAGAGTCTGAATCCTCACTAAGGACTATGGGCTTCTGCTCAACATTAGGTTTAGTCTTATTCCTAGCCATTCTCGAGATAAGCCGAGCATTCTTTTTTCCTTTGCCATCAACAGTAGGGTTACCTCTAACCTTTTTGCTCACAGGATTTTTTATAGCCTCGGCCTTGTCTGTTAAGACGTCGGGTAAGTCAATATCAGGGTCGATCGAGGGTTTAGGAGAAGGAAGTAGGACATGGAAGGGCACGGGTGGCTCGACCCTGGTTTCACTGACCATAGGCTTGTCAACTTGGACGGGCTTGGCATCAACAAAACCATTTCGAGCTATAAAAGCTCGCCAGCTATCACCATGGAGACTTAAGTGATGAACAATGATAAGTCTGATTAGGCCATGGTGGAACAGGCTACTATCGGCCTTCTCCCTTTTAAACCTTTTTGACATTTTATACAGGCTACGTTGGAAGTAAAAGGGCATATTCAATGGGTATCCCATAAAATTCATTAACAAACGCAGGTGGTAGAGAAAAACGAGTCCATATCGACCCTCACAGGTCACGAATTGTTTGACCACCATCAAAATATCATGCCATCGCGGTTTAAGCATGGAGATGGGCATACCTCTGTCACAGAATGTGACCTTTCGTGAGACGAACAGTAGCGGCCATGGCACCTCCTCGACCTTAGAATTTTTAAACCAATGTTGGCCCGAGGATGGTAACCCTGTAGCAGAACTAATAAAATCCTCATTGATTTTCAACTGAATGTCACCCACCTTGGTTCTACAGCCATCAAAAGTCAGGGCGAACTGTTTTGCAACAAATAAATTAAAACCCTCGAATCGTTGTACAAAGGTGAGCCAACCGTTATCCTCTAAGTCTTTCCGGGCATTGTCGAATAGTAGCAAGGCTTGGCTACCATTCGGCTCGATTCGCACCACTGGTGCCATGGAGCCGAGTACACGGTAAGTCCAGGGTTTGGATCATAGCACACACAGGAGCAGAGTGCACGAAGGGTTACCCGAGCTAGCAGAGGTAAAACATGGATAAGGGATAGGCATAAATGACATCGTGCGAAGGTGGTGGAGCTATTTGCTGGCCATGCATAATAGTTATTGCCAATGGTACAACCGTCGACGCTTATAGCTGTTCAACCCACTATTGCATGGTTTAACAATCGTGTCATTTGCCCGACCAATGAAACCAATGGTAAGTGTATTAATCATTTGCGCAAGCAATGGTTATATCATAGTTTTAAAATCAATCATACAAATTGAAATCAATACCAAGTGTTTAACCAATGTGACATGCATTGTATCAATTTATATAAAGAGTTTAAGCGAGGTACCAATGTGTTTTGAACTAGGTGTCATATCAAATGAAATATATCAAGGGTTTAACCATAACACCTATATATCGTATGAAACCAATGTGCAAAGTAAATCAAATCAAATAACATGTAAATCCAACTGCCAATACATCACAATTTAATGAAACGAACATACATAATCAGTCAAAGAATGCCCAATGAGTGCAGATCAAAAGGTCTTGCCAACTGTATAATGATAAATAAAATGTAAGCTCAATAGGCATATCGACAAGAAGGATAACGACAGTTCAATAATGATTTTAATGCGATTTCGAAAAACCAAGTTTTCACGCTTACAGTCATGAAAACAAAAACGAAGGTAAATGTGCAAATGTCGCAAAAATAAAAGTGTCGTTTATTTGAAAATTGCGACGAAAAATTGATGTTTGCAAAACGTTGGTGTAGGCAGCTTATAAGACAATGGAAAAATGTGAATTGGCTGCCAACAGGCCTCGGTTTCCAACTTGTGGTATCTTTCTGTTGTCTAGTAAACTAAGGTCTGGGGGCATATTGGTTTCTTTCCATAGTGGTTAATCAACCCATGATTTGATTATGTGCTTGGAAAAACAGAGTACTCATTTGATCTATCTTCTGAGTCAAGAGGGCAATTGAATTAGGAGCACTGCTACTGGAAGCCTTAGTCTTTTCTTTTTCCTTGACACAAGGGTATTGGAAAGGGTCAACCTTTGAGTCAAGGATATTTTCTTCAATCTCTGCACTATACTCTTTGTATTGTGCCAAAGTGGTGGGATTCTTGTCCTTCAGAATAAAGTGGAATATCCCATCAAATGCATTCATATAGAGGAGATGAACAACTGTAGTCGTAGGACGCAAATATATTAGAATTTGGCTTTATAATTTGTCGAATCTGGTGTCAAATTCACTCACTATCACATTCTCCTTTTTCTTTATCTGATAGAACTGAGATACAAGCATCCCATTGTCTTTCTTCATTGTCCATATGTTCTTGAATAACTTGGAAAAATACACATAAGATGCTATGTGATTTTCAGGTAGCCCTTTGAACTATCTCTGAGCATATTAGGTCAAAGATGAGGCTAATATCCTTATTGCTACATCCTCATGTTCCACTTCTACATTTTCCATGTCTCGGCCTACGACGTAGAGATGATCGTTTGTAGTGGTGACATGATTTCCTGGAAGCTTTGGAAACCATTTGTGAGATTCTTTCGACATTGTGTTGGGGTATCCAGGGATGTTGTCCATGTTAAGGGGTTTATAAAGGTCCTTTTACCAAGGGTGAGACATTGGAGCAAGGGGAAGGGTACCGTGGAAAAGATTTTTGACAATGGGATACTTAAGAGGGGGCCTTCTTCGGTAAACATTAGAACGTTTGAACCAACCTGGGGAAAAGTCTTAAGAGAAGAAGGTTTATGGGAAGGTGGAGTTTCCAAATGAGATTCAAGAAGAGCTCATCACAGGTGGAAGAGGAATGTCCTTTAGGTGGAGTCACCAGGAAATCTGGGGAAAGTATTTGAGATAGCTTTCCAAAGTGTCGTTAGGGTTCAGAAGAGGATTAAAAATCCTTCCCAACAACACCTCCAAAATGTTATCACAGAAATTGTAGGTTGGGAAAATCCCGACCCAAACCAAAATATAGAGACAATTATGATCCATATTTTTTGAGCAGAACGAAATGACTACAAATTATTAACAGGTTCTTAACAAAAAATAACAGAGATACAGTAAAACTTGTTTTCTATTCAATAAGTAAATAAGTTGAAACTGTAAAATGCGGCGGAAACAAGCTTGATGGAATGGTGGCGGCTTATCTCTGAAAAGAGATGTGACAACTACGCTCATTGGCAAGAAGATGATTACAATGAGGCTATAAAGGAATTTTTACAATAAACAAGAATCCCAAAAACCCTAGACATCCAAAAACCTAACCCTAGGAGATGAAGCACCAAAATTCATGTGGGCCCCGTTTGGGTAAGTTAGTACATCAACTTCCTGGGGTCGTAACTTTTGCATACGATCTCCGTTTTAGGTGTATGATAGCCCGTTGGAAAGGTATCATCCAGGATATTAATTTTGAGGGCTCAATCATGCCTTTAGATATCATTGAAAATCTCTATCATGAAAAACCTTCATTTAGGCCCTCAAAATGGCCCCGTAAGTTAAAACTGCTAAAAATAAATTGCCAAAATTGTCAGAAAACTGTTTTGGGCCAGTTGGAAAAGGTGGGTGGCCACCGATATCCACCTGGATCAATCCTCCCTCCTTAGGAAGCAATGGTCTCCATTGCATTGAGTTCCTCCATCAGATGAGGAAATTTCTGCTGAATTTGGCGACGGGTGAGCCACTTGCCTTGGTGTTGGAGCTACCCTGCTTTGACGACTCGATAAAGATGGATCCTTTGCTGTCGAGTTCCCTTGATCTGTGTGTCCAAAATATGATCGCTAGATGCATGTTGTATGTAGTCGGGGTTGAGATATGTTGGTGTCAGTTTCTCTGCTACGTCTGAGGTGTCTAATAATGGTGGGAAATAAGGGCGTAGGAGATCCATGTTGAACACTGGGTGCAGACCAAGGAAAGGAGGAATGTTGAGCTCAAAAGAATTATCCACCATGACCTTGGTGATGGTGTACGACCCGTAATTGAGTGGGAGAAGCTTCCGATGGGGTCCTGTAAGGCATTCTTTCTGCAAGTGCAACCAAACTTTGTCGCCCACCTGAAACTTATGTGGCACCTGATGTTGATCATGGTGCTTCTTGTACTTGTCATTGGAATTTTGTAGGATATCCTGAACCTATTGGCAGATGTGTTGGATCTGCTCAATGAAGTGGGTGGCTTTGTCAGCTTCAGTTGGAGCATGAGATGATTCGATCGAGGTGACCACAAGGGGAAGTGCAACATCTATGGGACCCAATGGTTGGAATCCCAACCCCACCTGAAAGGGGTTGTGGCTGGTTGAGCTATGTAGGGCTCGGTTGTAGATATGTTGGACATAGGGAAGGCTCTCATCCCATGTGCAAGGGTTCTTTGAATTATACATGTGAAGGATATGCACAATAATTCGATTGATGACCTCAGTTTGGCCATCTGTCTGGGGGTGGAAGACCGTGGATTTGGTGAGCTTGGTGTCCAGTAGTGACCAGAGGCTCGACCAGAATGTGCTGAGAAATCGACTATCCTGATTTGAGAAAATGGTTTGTGGGATTCCAAAATGTACCCAGACTCGTTCAAATAAGAGCTTGGCAGTGGCCTCTGCTATGATGTTCTTCTTGCAGGCAACCAAAATCACCATCTTAGAAAAGTGATCAACAACCACAAAAATAAAGTCATTTCCCCACTTGGTGGATGGGAGGCCCGACATGTAATCCAATGAGATGGATTCCCATGGCCTATCAGGATTAGGAAGAGGGGTGTACATGCCCTGTTTCTTAGTGGTCGGTTTGGCAATAGTGCAAGCAGTGCAGGACCTGATATACTTGCTGACCTCCTGTTGAAGTTTCGGCCAACATAAATGTTTCTGTAGCATTTCCACTATATTTTTTACGCCAAAGTGTCCTGCCACCCGAATGTAGTGGGATTCCCAGATCAGCTTTGCTCCCTCACTTGATGGAACACAGATATGTCCCAGACGACACAACAATCCATCCAGAAGATGGAAATTATCGACAACTGCGTTTGTACCCAACATTTGGTAGGTGGTGGTGAAGTCCAGGTCTGTCTCATAGAGTTGGGTCCATCTATAAGTCTCATGGCCGTAGGAGGCTAGCATCGTGGTGAGTTTCGTGACTGGTGGTCTTCTGAGGCAATCAACGAAGCGATTGGTGCTTCATGTTTTATACTTGATGTTGAGGTGGAATTGCTGCAAGTATGTGGACCACTTTTGATGGTGATCATTCTGCAATTTTCCTTGTGTCTGCATGAACTGCAATGGCTTATGATCAGTGTGGATGACTGTCTCGTTCCCAAGAATGTAATGTCTCCACTGGCGGAAAGCTTTCATAATGGAGTACATTTACTTGTTGTAAGTANGTCTCCATTGGCGGAAGAATTGCACAATGGAGTGCATTTCTTTGTCGTAAGTAGGGTACTTACAGACAACATATGATAGTGTCTCACTATGATAGGCCACAGGGTGGCCGTGCTGAGTGAGAACGACACCCAAAACATAGTCTGAAGCATCTGTCTCGATCTCAAAGGGCTGCTGCAGGTATGGTAGTGAAATCACTGGAGATGAGCATAAACATTGCTTCAAATCATCGAACACTTGTTGTTGGGACCAGCCCCACACAAATTTTTCCTTTCCAACACCCATGGTTATTTGGCTGAGGGCCCATGCAATATGGGAGAATCCCAACACGAACCTGCGGTAGAAATTGGCAAGGCCCAAGAAGCTCCAAAGCTCAGTGAGTGTGGTTGGGGCTGGCCAGTCACAGATGACTTGGATCTTGGCTGGATCCACATGTACGCCATGATGATCAATAATGTAGCCCAGGTAATGGACCCTGTCCATGCTGAAGGAGCATTTTTACAAGTTGGCTTATAGCTTGTGCTGCCGTAGGGTGTGCAGAACCTGCTGAATATGCTCCAAGTGTTATGCCCAAGACGTGCTATAAATGAGAATGTCATCCAGATACACCACTACAAAAGTATTTGTGAATGGTCGCAAGATATCGTCCATCATCCTCATGAAAGTGGCTGGAGCATTTGTCAAATCAAAGGGCATGACCAACCTTTCAAAAAGGCCTTCCTTTGACTTGAAGGCGGTCTTCCATACATATGTCTGTTCTATCGGGACCTAGTGGTAGCCAGACTTCAGATCAATCTTACTGAAGTATTTGGCCCCCATGATTTGATCAAGGAGGTCGTCGATTCAAGGAATTGGGTACCGGTTTCTAACTGTGATTTTATTTAGGGCCCAATAATCAATGCAGAGTTGCTAGGTTCTATTAGGACCCAAAAATGTCCCTTTTTCACTATATATTTTTCCCTTTCAACCTTAACATTTCTATGCTAAATGCCTACTTTAGTGCTTGCTAAGACCCTTTTCCCCAAGGTCTGAATCATTGATCTTTCTTTGATATTCTTATTTACTTAACACGTTTGATTGGTAGTATTTCTCATATTTTACCCATAAATGTGCAACTAATGATCAAAATGTGTAAGACAACCAAGACTTGAAGAAAGATCATTGCTGTTACACCAATTGTTACAGCTGTGTGCTAGTCCTGCATGTTGTTACACGACTACAGGAACTGCACACCTTTCCTGGAAGCTGTCAAACTTGCTGCAACAGACGGACATAAATCCTGGAAGCTGTTACACCAACTCCAACAGATGCACACCAATCCTAAAAGCTGTTACACTCGCTGCAACAGACGACCACCGATCCTGAAAGCCGAATCCTAAAGATTGATCCTCTGCTGTTATACGTCTTGGCTCATGTTGATTCTTTTTCCTGATTTCATGAATATGACAGATCTCTTGTATCTTACGAGCAGCTTGGGAATCTGGGATTCTCAAGGCTGTTCTGAGTCCATTTTGAACTGAATGACTATGTCTTTAAATAACAGAGCTTTTGTAATCATTGATACTGAAAGATAGCTGTGGAACAGAGAGTGAAGAAAGAGAATATTGTATCTGAACCATTTTTGCGAATCAATAAAGAAGTGAATTGAGCTTCTTTAACCTACTGTAGCCTATTTTCAAGTGGATTCTGTGAGAAGGAAAGGGCCCACCTTCCTCCATACTCCCCATTGTTTTGATGTTTTGATGTTTTAGATTAACTTCTTTGATTTGAATTATTTATATGTTTAGCATTATTAGAGTACAATTGATGTTACAGTTCAGTCCCTTCCTATCAAATGCACATCAGTGTGTCTCATGAGAATTAGAATTCAAGTGTTGTATACTGCTGGAGAATTGTATTTCTGCACTAGGTAGAACTCTGCTTTCAAGTAAAAGTAATTAGAAGTGTGAATTCCCTTCTGCAAGAATAAAACATAAAATTAGAATAAAACAAATAATCCAAGATTCCTATACACTCATCAATTTAGATTTCAATTATGCAAGTGTGATTCCAATTCTGCAACAATAGATTAGAATTCCAGCCGTGTCAACAACTTGTGTTAATGTTTAGTTTTCAAAACTCTGTTTCTTTCAACACTGCAACTTGATTAGTGTTTGCTTTCATCAATCTAGCATAGACCGTGCACAATTATCTTGCAATAACAAAACTTCCTTGGGTTTGAAAATTTATATTGAACACCTTAATTATATATTTATTTAGACAATTAAAGTGCCCAACATTTTGGCGCTGTTGCTGGGGAAGATAATTAGAGATTCTTGTAAGCACATTAGTTTTCTTTTCTTATGAATGATTAGTCTGCATGAATTGAAGAACAAGAGGATGTATCCCAAAAATACTAACCCTACAGGTACCAGAGGACGTGGAGAAAGGAACCTTGCACTAGGAAGGCCAACCTTTATTGATGAGATTATAGCTAGAGCAGATTCTTCTTCAAAATCTATCTTTCACCCTTCAAATCCTTCAAGAAGACATATTCCTCAGTGATCAGAATTACCCTATTTTGAGACATCATTTTTATCAGGGGCTGAAGCTTAATATTTGTCACCAACAAATCAACAAGCAACACTGGAGAATATTGAATATCAAGGAAGTGTAGTTCAGAACAGGGAAAATCCAGAAGAAGCGGTTTATCAGATCAACATACAAATAGTCACTAAAGAAGAGTGGGACGCTGTCCATATTGAGTGGAGAGAAAGAGAACATATGGAAAATCAAGGGGAAAATGAAGAAGAGTTCCACCGTGAGAATCCGCCAAACAATGAAGATCAGACAAATTATGAAAATACAATCTCTACCCTGGTCTTTCCTATTTCTGATATTCCCACTCGAGGGATGGCTCCTATGAAAAACATACCTCTCTCAGCTCTGCCAAATTTTCATGGATTATCTACAAAGGATCCATATGAGTTTCTATTTGAATTTGATATTCTGTGTAGAAGCTATGACTACACTACCACTGCACAGAAGCTCAGATTGTTTCCAGCTACATTGAAGGGTAATGCGTTAAGATGGACATGAGCCTTGGAGGAGAGAATATTTCAACATCGGGACAAATGAGGCATATTTTCCTGAACATGTACCAAGACTACTGCCGAACAAGGGAACAAAGAGAGAAATTGTTCAAAATGTCTCAGAAGGAGGACGAGACCCTTGAATATTTTGTGGAGCGACTCTAGTATAATATACAAAGGTCTGGACATCCGGATGTGAGTAAGGACATTCTGAAAACTATTTTTCTAAAAGGATTTAGAGATGATTGTTTAGATATGCTTAATATGCTAGGCAAGGGAGATATATCTAAGGAATCCTATGATGACATTGTAAATCTTTGTAAGAGATGATCTCGAGGATCTACAAGGAATAAGTCAACTACCAGGGATACCACTTTTTCAAGGGTACATAAGTCAACCAATGGAGGGGAAATAAGAGCAGAAATAGGTAATCTGTTAGAAGATTTCAAAATAGAGATGATTAACTCTTTTGCTTCACAAATTGATACTTTGCAGATTAAACAGGAACAAGCATAAGCAAAAAAGGCATTGTCCATTTTCTGTCCGAAGTGCAGAGACAAACATCCAAGAAGGGAGTGCCCACTGGACAATGTTCATGTATGTCTTATTTTTGAATTGGATCATCCCACTGACAAATGTCCCTCCTTACCAGGTGTAAAAGCATCAATGAAGGTGCCTAATGAGGAAGCAAAGGCTACCTATCTAATTACACAGAGGATACAATGGCAACCACGAGGTCAAGGTACAAACCCTCAATTTTCTCCTGCAACACTTAATTATTGGAATAATGTGAAAAACCAGCTTCAATATGGCTAATTAAATGCCCCCTATCCAAATTAGATTCCTCCTCCTTATCAGGATCCTAATGCATGGTTACCTATGCCCAAACAACAAAATCACCATGGGAAATGGAACCCATATTGGAGAGGCCCTCAACAACAACCTATTTATCAAAACCATCACCAACCGAGCCCCTATCAACAATAGTTCCAACCTCAGTACCAGTAGCAACAATTGCAGTTACCTCCCAATGCCCCATAGAACAATCCTCCCTTGTGACCTCAAATTCTTGTGAAACCTAATCCAAATCCAAATAATAAGGCCGTTCAAAATATTGATATACACAATGTGCCAGCTTTATCTATTACTCCTATGCCTTGTGATGAGATAAACTTGAGATCAGGGAGAATAGTCGAGCCAATAATTGAAGATGCTCCATCTTCAGAATTAGACAAGGAATCAGGGGAAAAACCATCTGCTGATACAGAAGAAATTGACCAACCGATCATAGAATTAGCAGATCCCCCATTCCATGAAAGACTGGAAATTACCATCCTTCAATCTCTTAGGAGAATTGCAGAATTTGCATGTTAACATTCCACTATTGAAAGCGATTAGGGATGTCCCTATTTATGCGAAGACTGTGAGAGACCTTTGTATCAAACGACCTGTAAAGAAACCTAGGGACCCCCTCATAGTACACATAGTGGGAGAATTGTCTGAACCGATGTTAGGAAAAACCCCTCCTATTAAATATGGTGACCCAGGAAACCCTATAGTCACTATCAAAATTGGACAAACATTTATTTCCCATGTGTTAGTCGATTTAGGGGCATCAATTAACATTATGCCAATAAAGACTACACAATTGCTGCAACTCAGAACACAATTCTGACCTACTCCTACTATTTTAGAATTAGCTGATCGTTCTACTATGAGACCAGAAGAAGTAATCAATGATCTAGTTATCTCAATTGATTCATGGGAGTATCCTGCCGATTTTGTCATATTGCAACCCAAAACTTGTCTGGGAGGCCACCCTCTAATTCTAGGAATGCCTTGGCTAACTACAATCGATGCTTTCATTAGATGTAGATCTAGTTCAATGACCATCTCTAATGGTTATGACACCAAGAAAATTACCCTTTATCCTCATGCTACACTCAGTGTGGAACCCGAAAATTCTTTATGGATGGACATTGAGGATGAAAGCGCTCTGCCTGTGTTAACCATAGGAAAATCCATGAGTTTCAAAGATGAGACAGAGGATTAGTTAATCAATTTCTTTATCTGTGAACCCTCTGCTGTTACACATAACACACACCACCTATTGAGTAGAATCTTTGACCCTATTACCCAGGAAGGAACAAGCCCATAAACGTTTTCTGAAACTGCTGTAAATTAAATTAATTCAGCTGAAACAACAAACACTGAAACTAAAATTATTGAAACAACTGAATTATTTCCTAAAGTCAGTTCAAAGAGTATCGCTGTAGAAATCGAATCTGGAAAATCCCTGAACATCAATCCTGATTTATCTTCTGCTGAAACTCGCCGATTGATGGAGTTACTGATTGAATATAAGGAAGCATTTTCCTGAGATTACATGGATATGAAAGGAATTTCCTCTGAAATATGCACCCACCATATATACATCAAGGAAGAATTCTGACCCATTTGCCAATCTCAAAGGAGGATGAACCCTAATCTTAAAGAAATTGTTAAGGAAGAACTCCATAAACTTCTCAATGTCGGATTCATCTACCCTATATCAGATAGTGAGTGGGTTTCACCATTGGTTATCGTACCTAAAAAGAATGGTAAATGGAGAGTGTGTGTGGACTATAAAGCCTTGAATAAGGCCACGCAGAAGGATCATTTCCCTTTGCCATTTATTGATCAGGTTCTGGACAACCTATCTGAGAAAAAGTTTTTCTCTTTCCTAGATGGATTTAGTGGCTATAACCAGATAAAAATTGCTCCATAGGACCAAGATAAGACCACCTTTACCTTTGCCTACAAGGTTCTCCCATTTGGTTTGTGTAATGCACCAACCACTTTTCAAAGAGTTGTGATTGGTATTTTCTCTGATATGGCGAATGATTGTATGGAAATATTCATGGATGATTTTACACCTTATGGTACTGATTTCGATGAAGCTTTGACTAATTTGGAAAAAAGTTCTCAAAAGATGTATACAGTCTCATATTTCTCTAAGTTCATAAAAATTTCATATGATGATGAGCGAAGGTGTGGTGCTCGAACACTTCATTTCTTATGCAGGAATTCAGGTAGACCCAACCAAAATCCAGGTAATTTTGGACATTCCAACCCCATCAACTCAGAAAGAGGTAAGAAGTTTTTTAGGGCATGCTGGATATTACAGGAGATTCATTAAATTTTTTTCCAAACTTGCCTCTCCCTTATTTTTTCTATTAACAAAAGATGTTGACTTTCGTTGGAATGACAATTGCGAACTATCTTTTGCAGATCTGAAACAAAAATCGTCCACAACTCCCATTTTGAGAGGGCCCAATTGGGCTCTTCCTTTTCACATTTATTTAGATGCCTCAGACACTGCAATTGGTGCATTACTTGGGAAAACATGAGGACAAATATCCTTATGCTATCTACTATATCAATGAGAACATGGGTCTTGTTGAGTTAAATTATACATTTACTGAAAGAGAATTCTTGGCAGTAGTTTATGCGATCAATAAATTCAGGCATTATATCACTATTTATCCTACTTTTATTCATATTGATCATACAAAAATTAAATATCTGATGAATAAACCTATTACTAATTCCTGAGTAACAAGATGGTTGTTATTACTTCAAGAATTTGACATCACTATAGTAGATAGACCAGGAAAAGAAAAGGTGGTTGCTGATTTTCTCTCAAGATTGCATATAAATGATGATAATTCACCAGTAGATGATTCCTTTCTAGATGAAAATTTGTTTGTAGTATCTTCTCACTCACCTTGGTATGTAGACATTGCTAATTATTTTGTTACAGGGAAGGTACCTCCACATCTATCTCCAAGAGAAAAAAGAAATATTATTCAGAAGAGTGCTCAGTATAGTTGGATAGAGGGATACTTTTTCTACATAGGCCTGGATCAAGAAATCAGGAGATGTGTGAGTGATGATGAAGTTTATGATCCGCTTAAAGCTTGCCATGATGGCGCTCGTGGAGATCATTTTGCTGATAAAAGGACCGGGCATAAAATTTTGAGGATGGGCTATTTCTAGCCCACAATATTTCAAGATGCAAAGAAATATGTCCAAGCCTGTGACAGTTGCCAACGCATGGGTCATCCAAATCATAGGGATGAGATGCCTCTCCAGCCTCAATTAGTGTTAGAGCCTTTTGAGAGACGGGCCATGGATTTTATAGGGCCCATTAACCCACCTTCTAATCATAAAGTCTATATATTGGTCTGCACAGATTACATGACCAAATGGGTAGAGGCAAAAGCACTCATCAGGGCCTCAGAAGAAGATGTCTTAGAATTCTTGTTTGAAGATATCTTTGTTAGGTTTGGAGTTACCAAAGAATTAGTAACTGATGGGGGACCCCCTTTAACATCACATAAGTTTGAAGCCCTACTCAATAAATATCATGTTTTTCATAGAACAACTTCTACATACCATCCACAAGGTAATGGCCAGGTAGAAAGTACCAACAAAGTCATAGAAGCTATTCTTACTAAGACAGTGAGGGTACATTGTAGGGATTGGTTTGACAGATGGCATGAAGCTTTATGGGCTTATCAAACTACTTGGAGAAACACAACTGGTTTTTCTCCTTACGAGATGGTCTATGGAAAGAGCCATGTTTTTCCTATTGAATTCGAAATCAAAACCCTATGAACTGCATCAGCGGTGAATCTCGACTTGACTATGGCACAGAAGGCTAGACTGCAACATCTCAATGAGTTATATGAGAAGTGTTTGGACGCTATTCATCAAACCACAGTGATTCAACAATAGAGAACAAAGTGGCATGACCGAGTCATCAAGAAGAAATTGTTCAAAAAGGGAGATTGGGCTCTGTTGTATGATTCACGCTTTAAAGAATTCCAGGGTAAGCTGCATACACGATGGTTAAGACCTTACGAGGTAGACACTGTTTTTCCCAATGGGATAGTCCGATTGGTCACTATTGATGGATCCAATACACAATTACATGCAAATGGTCATCGCTTGCGTCTGTATCAACGTCCACAGTCCAAAGAAGAATTTAAATATCGATGTAAAACTAATACAGGTTATCAATTCTTAAAAGGAAAGGAGCTTGCTCCTTCCCCTTCTGAACTTCAGAACTATTTTTTTTTTCTTTCAATAACACCTTGTATATAAATAAACTTTGCAAAATTGAATTTCTCTGTTTTTGCTTAATTTTTTTTTATGTTTCTTTGCTATGCTAATAAATTCAGCCTAGAAAGGTATCAAACAATTACTTGTGTGCAGATAAATTGAAGAACAACAAGGTAGATTATAGCAGAAAAAGCCAAAGGATTAGTTTCTGGAAGTTGAAAAACTTCCTAAAAACCAAGTGATTCTGTGTTCGGAGGGGTTACATGCTGTTACACCATGTACCGTTACACTATTTTCTGACCACATGACCATGTATTGTTACACTATTTTCTGACCGCATGACTGATTTCCATGCTGTTACACCATTTTCCCGACTCTTTTGCCTTGCATGCTGTTACACTCTTTTATGACAAATTGGTCGATTTACATGCTGCTACACCTAATGCCACCATTCTGGCCAAAATATCTACTGATACACCTACTGCTATTATTCCTTTTGGCTATTTTCTACACTGCTTCACCCACCTTATTTAGCATTTCTACCATTTCTACACACGACAACATTGTTGTTTTGTCCAAATTTCTGCCATTTTTCAAAAATACATTATGCTCTCTCTATACCAACAAGAGCTCCTTCATCATTACTTAACTCCACATCCACAACTTTCCAAATGTTCAACCACAACAATGAATCCACTTATTCTCCACTTGTCATATCATCATTTCTCACATTCTAGAGCCATATCTCATTATTACAGCTATTCCACGTGGATCAAATGGCGGTTGGATAGTACAGTTACTCCGACAGATAAGTTCGGGCGGTAAGTTATGAGGTATGCTACTAATATTACGTGTCTAAGTGATATAGATATGAAATCACATTTTTATGTCTACCTACCAGTTTTCCTAAATTCATTAAACCGTGAACCAATCGGATTAGTTGGGGGGGAACGAAAAATCCACGTCAACCTAACAAAAAAACCCCTTTTTATATCACCTCCGACACCTTTCAACCACGCTTATTTTCGCTACGACATTGCACTGTTCATGCAAATGCGCATTCAACCTTGATCTGTCTCTGGTTTAGGTGCCAGTTTATCCTCCTAATACACTGTCGAATACAAACACAACGTCATGGGAGGAACACCCGTGAGATATGAACCAAAAAATATGGATGCATTGCTGCTACACCCGAATGTTTATCAAATATTTCTACAGGCTGGATGGATTTCTTATTTTAAGAAGTTGCAGGGGTTTGATGAAGCAAAAGTCTTAGAGTTCAGTCAGAATCTCGCAGACAACTATTCAATGGTGCATGGAGTGCAGATTCTAGTGACATAAGAGAGCATAGCCGCTGTGACAAGGTTGCTATCCACAGGAGAAAAATGGTTTAACAAGAAAGCACATCTTCCAGAAGCACATAAGGGTTTTCTCATGGGCAATGAGCGAGTATAGACAAAAGGACGAGGTGCAGATGCCAGTTCCTTACCAGAGCCATGGGGGAAGGTATCAGAATTCATTAAAAGGTACATTACATCCGAAGGGAGATATCAAGTTGTTTATTTTTCTGATTTTGTTCTATTGTCACATTTGAGACATCAGAAGCTAATAAACATTCCCTATTACCTTCTTCATTGCTTGCATAATATGGCTCACTTTGTCAAGAAATCCAAGCACCCCATGAATTGTCTTTCCAATCACAGACTCATAGGGTTGTTGATTCATAGAGGAATGGGAATCCCTAATGACCCATTACCTGAAGTGCCTGTGCCAACTCCTGTTCCTGCTATAATAGCTAACCCCGAACAACCAAATCATGTGCCTGCTACTATAGCCGACCCATAATAGTCAAACCCTCTGCCCTCAACTGCACTAGTAGTTAAAACCCCGACTGTAACTTCCCGTAATTCAAATCCGAATATCAAACGAAAAATCAAAAGCACCTCTCACACTGCTCAGAAACACCTCGACAATATTGAACTAGAACAGTTAAACCCTATGCCTTCAGTTGTGGTTTATCCAGCAGTTGACAGCGCAATCCTTGGACCAAGTCATGAGCCACAGCCCTTTGCTGCAACAAAATTTGTTCAAGAACTCCCTATGACCCCTAAAGCTAAGAAAAGGAAAACCATTCCTTCTGTCTTTACACTACCCAGGACAAGAACTAGGTTAGAGCGATCCACTGCAACAACAATTCTAGCATCCACTGTAACTGCAAGTACCTCGACTTCTTCTCCTGTGGCACCAACAACAACTCAAAACCCTCCTGTTGCTGTAACAATAGTTCCAACACCTACTGTATCTGCCAATGAGTCAATTTAGAACACCAAACGTCAATCTAGATGAGAATCTCAGAGGAAAATATACAGAAGCAACCCTCCTCATGCTGCAACAGTAGTTCAGACCCCTACTTTCACTGTTACTGAATAGTCTCAGAAAATAAAACGCCAGCCTACAAGAAAATATAAGAGAGGCATCAACAGGGTTGTACCAGATGCTGCCACAGAGTGTCCTGATTTTGCTCATACTCAGACCTTACCATAATTTATGGAGGTACGTAGTCCAGGTTTTACCTTGTGCAAGGAATTTCAAGCAACCATTTTATCATTACAAGAGGAATGTACACGAGTTACAACAGAACCATCGGCTCCGCTTGATGATTCTATTCATCACTCGATGAGTGATGAAGTACAAATTATAGCAGACCCCAACATCCCATAATTTCCTCCTTGTATTATTGTTGAAGAACGCCCTCCTTGTGAGATTGCTGAAGAACACCCTCCTTACACCCTCCTTCTCCTAAAGCAATGAAAAATAAAGACCATGTTTTTGTCTCTACCTTACTTAGGAGTAGAACTCGGTAAACAAGGTCTATTAAAGCATTAGTTGGTTGGAAAGATATGGAACAGGCAATACCTATTCTTCATCCTTTATCCTCCATTGTTAAAGATTCTGCCACACAAGAACTAGTGCCCTCAAATAACTTAACTGTTACATAAGAACCAACTATCGAGAGAAAGACTATTCCACAAGAACTAGTCAGGCTAGAATCAACTATTCCAAAGGAACAAGTCATGGGTGTACATGCCACACCAGAACCAGTTACACAAAATAGTGAGGATGTGCCACTTGCTCATATTTTTGCTCAAATTGAGAAGAAGGTCAAGGATACAAAAAATTCCAGGATTACTGAACTATTCAAGGAAAATGATAGCCTCAAAGCAGAGTTGGCTTCCTTAAAGGAAGAATTGCAGGTTGCTCGTCAGAAGAATCCAGAGGGGATAGACTTGGACATATTATCACTCACAAAAGATGTTATGGACCAAAATAGAGAGCTCATGTGCTTTGAATGTGGTAATATTTATTTTCAGGCGGGGTATAAAGTAGTGAAAGTACCAGTCACTGGTCAGCTTGAAGAACCAGTCAATCTCTTAGTCAAGACAAAATATGACCTTACTGCTCCACAAGACCCAGTAAGGCAGAGGATATCTCAATGTAATAAAGTAGCTACTGGTTCACCAACAACTCAAACACAAGAACCTTTGTTACACACTTAAAATAATTCTGTTCTAGAAGACAAGGCAAGAAGGACAAATTTTTAAGATAACAAATATTGGGGGTACACACAGTTTTCCATACCGGTACTTAGCGATTAGTCTTAGCAGTTTGCATGGGAGGAGTCACCTCCCTAAATCAGATTCAATGTAAGGCTTGAAAGTGTTTTGCATGAGGACATGCAATGTCTTCAGGTGGGGGGAATTCTAGGACCCATAAATGCCCCCTTTTCACTATATCTTTTGCCCTTTCAACCTTAACATTTCTATGCTAAATGCCTACTTTAGTGCTTGCTAAGACCCTTTTTCCAAAGGTATGAATAATTGATCTTTCTTTGATATTCTTATTTACTTAAAACGTTTGATTGGTAGTATTTCTCATATTTTACCCATAAATGTGCAACTAATGATCAAAATGTGTAAGACAACCAAGACTTGAAGAAAGATCATTGCTGTTACACCAATTGTTACAGCTGTGCGCTAGTCTTGCATGCTGTTACATGACTACAACAACTGCGCACCTTTCCTGGAAGCTGTCACACTTGCTGCAACAGACAACCATAAATCTTGGAAGCTATTACACCAACTGCAATAGATGCACACCAATCCTAAAAGCTGTTACACTCGCTGCAACAGATGGCCACCAATCCTGAAAGCCAAATCCTGAAGATTGATCCTTTGCTGTTATACGTCTTGGCTCACGTTGATTCTTTTTCCTGATTTCATGAATATGACAGATCTCTTTTATCTTACAAGCATCTTGAGAATCTGGGATTCTCAAGGATGTTCTGAGTCCATTTTGAACTGAATGACTCTGTCTTTAAATAACAGAGCTTTTGTAATCATTGATACTGAAAGATAGCTGTGGAATAAAGAGTGAAGAAAGAGCATATTGTATCTGAACCCTTTTTGTGAATCAACAAAGAAGTGCATTGAGTTTATTTAACCTATTGTAGCCTATTTTCGAGTGGATTCAGTGAGAAGGAAAGGGCCCACCTTCCTCACAGACTCCCCTCTGTTTTGATGTTTTAGATTAACTTATTTGATTTCAATGATTGATCTGTTTAGCATTCTTAGAGTACAATTATTGTTACAGTTCATTCCCTTCCTGTCAAATGCACATCAATGTGTCTCATGAGAATTAAAAGTCAAGTGTTGTATACTACTGGAGAATTGTATTTCTGCACTAGGTAGAACTCTGCTTTCAAGTAAAAGTAATTAGAAGTGTGAATTCCCTTCTGTAAGAATAAAATAGATAATCCAGGATTCTTATACACTCATCAATTTAGATTTCAATTATGAAAATGTGATTCCAATTCTGCAGCAGTAGATTAGAACTCCAGCTGTGTTAGCAACTTATGTTAATGTTCAGTTTTCAAAACTTTGTTTCTTTCAATACTGCAACTTGATTAGTGTTTTCTTTCATCAATCTAGCATAGACTGTGCACAATTATCTTGCAATAACAAAAGTTCCCTGGGTTTGACAATTTATATTTACCACCTTAATTATCTATTTATTTAGACAATTAAAGTTCCCAACAGGTTCCATATTTCTTCTGTACCAGTACGATTGGGCTCCCACAAGGTGATGAGCTGGGATGGATGTGCCCCTTGTGGAGCAGTTCTTGGATCTGTCGCTTGATCTCCTCATTCTCTAATATGTAGCAATGATAGACTTGCCCATTGGGAAGTGATGCATCGGGGGTCAGATCGATGGGGTGCTTGGCTTGACAGTGTAGAGGTACCCCGGTAGGTGAGGAGAAGATATCTGAGTATTCTTCGAAGGCCTTATCTACTTGATTCTACTGTGTGAATAGGTTGGCCGTAGAGACCTTGGATGTGGCTGTGATCTTTCGCTCATTCCGAGAGAGAATTAGGAAGAATACAAACTTCCTCTTCTGAGAGATGACCTTCCTGCATTTCTTGGTAGAGATAAAGGAAATAACACTGGGTGGGACTGCCTCAGGTATCCTATAGAATTTCATGTTCAAAGTAATAATA
>JASDQU011025990.1:0-26638 GCA_032191745.1 Picea mariana
GCCTGCATCTTCACGAGTACACCCAGTTTTCCATGTTTCATGCTTAAAGAAGATTATAGGTGACAAGATCCTAGTTCAAACTATATTCCCAGAACTTGAAGAGGAAGGAAAAATCATATTGGAGCCTGAATCCATCACTGACACAAGAATTCTCCAGCTGAGGAATAGATCCATTTCAGAGTATCTCATTAAATGGAGGAAACTTTCGGCTGAAGATGAGTCTTTTATACAGAAGCATCCAGAGTTACTCAAGTGTTGCGGACAACACTTGTCTCAAGGGGAGGGGCATGTTAAGCCCTAATATTGGCTCATTACCCCTTAATTGGGGCATATTATATTAGTAATGTTATTTTATTTATGTCGGCTTTAGGTCATTAGTTGTAATTATACCTCCTAGTCTCCTATATATACCAAGGAGACATTTTCATTTTGAAACATCTTGTACTTGAACATTTAAGTGGGGTAAAAGGAGGTTTCCCCCTCAAAGAGGCTTATTATCTTAAATTATCTCTTTTTCAAGGCGTTGAGTACTTTTCCTGAGGTTTTTCTATGCTATATTGATGTTTAGTTCTTAACAGCAAGCAGCAGGGGAATAGAACCATCATCACCACAGATGGAGGAAAGAGTGGAAGTAGAAGAACGAGATCCATTCCATCCACTACCGCACCTGAACGCAACATTCCACATCACACCCAGTATTCTATGAATGGATGATATTGTGAGGCATAAACCCCTGAAGCACTTAAGCCAAATCCAATTGGTGTTGATGCGGATTCCAACCAGGGCACTCCACAAGTTGCAGGTTAGCATAAACCATGAGTTACAGTCCCGTGCACACAAAGACTTAGTCGAATTGCAGAAGGCAACAGAGAAACGAGACACTCTAGAAATAGTCTATGAGTAGGCTAAATCTGAGACCCAGGAGGAAATGGAGCACATAAAAGGATTGGAGCAGAAAGTGGCAGGAACTTACGAATAGATTCCACAGGCTGCGTAGAGAGATAAAATCACAACAGCAGAAAATATTGATCGGATTGCGGAGGTAATCCATCAATATCATAAGGAGATGGAGAATCTTTGAGAACAGCTCACACCAACCACTCCACTAGCAGTGAAGAAGCAAAGGAAGCATGAAGCAATAGTCCAACTGTAGGAGATAGAGTAGCAGGTCGGCACAAGAGCTGACCCGTTTGATAAAGCAACGCAGCTTTGGACTAGATTAGAGGAGGATCAGCAAGTCCAAAAGTGGGACAAGGAAGAAGAAAGGATCAACGCAGCGATCCAATGACTCAAGCAGAGGCAAAATATAATGCCAATTACAGAATGCATCAAATGGGCGCAGGACATGAAAAGATTGCAGGCATAGCTAACTACTGCAAAAACCCAAAAACAGGAGTGGCAGGCTCAAATGGAACCATTGCAAGAATGGGTAGTAGAATTCCTGGCACAAGCAGAGGAAGCCAAGTCACATATAGCACAGACCCAGGCAAGTGCGTGGAATTGATCAGTGACAAAATTGCAGTCCAGATAGTGGACACACTCAAGGAGAAGACTACGCAGGCGCAGACATGGGAAGCAGAGCTCAAGGAAAAGTTCCAAGTGATCACCAAGGAGATCGAGGGAGCACACAAAGGTTAGGTGGCTTGGGACGAGCCACATTTCAGTGTTGGGGGCCTGTTGGAGGCAGGACAAAGGCTGAGGCGGAAAAGAAAGGCGATTTTGGGAAAGAAAGCATGCTCGAGGAAAGAGACAGTTGGAAGGAGGAACAGCATGCGAGCATGCATGGAAGACCTAACAACATTAGGGTTAGGTTTTTGGTAATTTATTGTAATGGTTGAAGACCCGAAAATGTATAAATATTAATACATAGGTATCATAGGGGTTGGACTATGGGGGTTCAGATTATTGTTGTTGTTGTAGTTATGCATAAGTTGATGCAATATGTAAGGTTTTGTGATATAATCCAATTTTGTATAAGTTGTTGAGCTAGAGAGGACGAGGGAAGGTAGATCTTGAGGGTTAGATCGCAGGTTGGGGATCCTGGTGCGATCTAGTCTATCTCATACATATCTTACCCGACTGTGAAGAGTTGTAAGCATGTGGCATTGTAGATGCAGAAATAATATGATAAAAGAGTTGAGATCCAAATCTTTGTGGACGTATCCCAGGACGGGGTGAACCACGATAACATCTTTGTTTTGTGATGAATGCATGCATATATTTATCATATTTTCAGTAGTTATTTGTCATGATTAATGAATAAGTTGTTATATTTCCTGTGTATTCGTAAATGATAGTATATTGCAGTTACAATTGTAATAATGGTTCAATATTCATTCATCATATCTCACACTCAATCCTAGGTTGTAAACACATGAGTCTTACAGCCACCCATTAAAGCTATCTCGGGTGAGATTGTGCAGCGCATCTTGTGTGTTGTGTTTTCTTCTAGTTTACCGGGAGGGTCGATAGTTTTAGAGGCTTTGTTGGAAACTCGAATAGACTTGAACCCTAGGTCAACAAAATCAAACATTATAGGAGAATAGTAGCCAACAGTTGTCTACATCTGCCCCAGTTTTTTCTCCTCCGCGAGTAATGATGTTTATTTTAGGTAGTTGTCCCTCAATTCCCTTTTTCAGTTCTGAGCCTATGAACTTAGCTCCTCGTTGACAAACTTGATCTTCCCATTTCATAGTCAGTTATGGGCACTCTTCAGTTTCATTCCCATTAGTTCTGCAGTGAAAGAACCATGGTCATATTGGGTGAGGGAAATCTCTGGACAAGTGACATTTTTCATTGCAGTTTTAACATCTTCCCGACCCTCTTACCCCATTTTTTCCTCCTCCAAATACACCTCCTCCCCCACCTCCTTGGCCTCTTCCAGGTCCTTGGGGAGTTTCATTGATTCTGAATGTTGTCCGATATAATCTGTCAATAAGCATATCCAGTGCTCTACATTGATTTGTATCATGTGTTCTAGATGCACAGAATTCACAATGTATTGTATTGGGCACAAGTTTATACTTCTTCATGATAGGACACTGCCTCGGCACATGCCCATGTGTCCGAAAAATCTCACAATACTCAGCTGGATGAGATGTTTGATTTCTTGGAAAGGAATGGTATAGCCCTGGTGCATGGAATGATGGAGTCATAGATACTTCTGCAACTCCTCTTGTTGATCCTGGAGAGGGTCCCATCATATTGTGAGGAGGTCTTGTTATCACATATTATTGTATGGGGTGCTTTCCCCACTGGATTTGGCCCTTGGGTGGAAAATGTGAAGAATGGGGTTAAAAACCGACTAAATAGCACTTATCCTAAGTCTGTCGAAGTTGATGTGACCGTTTGGCGCGTTGTACTAGGACGCATGCAAATATGGGCTGCTAGGATCAACGTGCCTCAGATCGACGGTTGATGGCCATATCGGGGCCTCAACATGCGCACAACATAAAAAAGGTAGGGCAGGCTAGGGAAAACAGTCGTGGTTTGTGAAGGTGCTACATGTCGTCCAAAGACACATTGGGCCCAAAAGCGGGGAGGTTCCAAACCACTTTTCGTAGCCTCGATATGCGCATGTGCACATAGTGTCATATCCTAGGCCAACAAGTGGTCGCCCCTCATCACTTCCGCTCCCTCCATCTGTCTTCCACTCACTGTCTCATCGGTACCTGTCCCTTTCTCATCTCTTGCCACCTGTGCCACCTTGCTCCACATCACCTCAACTCCCACCCGTGTCGCCCCCACAGCTTCTTCCCAGCCTCTGTGTCTCCTCCACCTGTCCATTACACACTGAGCAGCCTATCGTTGGGCAATCATCCCTCCAGACCCTTTTCCACGTCCACTGCCTATCCATCCTTGCAGGCATCCAACTCAGCTCCAGGTGGCAAAATGTAGAGTCCACCACGTCTCACAGGTGCAGTGTTGACTCAGGCCTTTTCGATCCCGATGAAGCCGTTATTAAGGTTGGTTGGTGGCATTTGAACATATTTTCCACCATAAATGGAAATCCCAAGAAAGGACTATGAGAAAGTCATCTCAGCTGCAGTTAGCTCATCTGAAACATGATTGCGTCTGACGGAGCTCACTTCCGATAGAAGACTGCATGCACAGTTTGTCAGGAAGCATGCAGACGCAAAGCCTTTAATGTGAAGATCGGAGAATTCCTTTGCTACAGGAATGAAATTTTTGAGTATAAGTATGGAGTTATGTCATTTTTGTAAAGGTCTTTGGTTGAGCAGATCTCCCATTTTGTAATATGTTTTAACACCAGAGCTGTGTCTAGTTATGTAATTGATTTGAGACTTTTAGTTAATAGAAGTCAGTTTCTTTCAACCTCTCTGTAAGCACTGTGTTAAGACACTCAGAATTGGAGGATCCAGTCGAGGGTTGTTATGTTTTTTTAATGTAGGTTTGATTACAATAGCATCGTGACCATTTTTAATCAGCTCTCCTTGTTATCGTTTCCCTCTCGCACTGAATTTCTTGGAATTGGAGGATCCAGTCGAGTTGTTGTGGCCACATAGTGATATAGGTTTTCTCATTGTGTAGTTGTGACTGTGTCATATAGACACATTTCAGTGTCTGAAATTTGAGCTCAAAAATATCATTGAGCCTGAGTTTTTCCTCTCAAAGCTGCTGGAAAGTCGGATGCCCGTAGCAGTTTTTTTTGTTCTCTCACCAAGTCTTCCCTTTGCTCGCCTTTAAACTCAATCCACTGAAGTTAATGTGTCCCTCACTTCCATGTGCATTACTTGTCTGGTTATGTGTTGTAACATCATTCTAGTGTTGAGTTTTGTCCATTGACCACCACCAATTTAAACCAACATCCACCTAAACATTGATGGGTATTGGGTTTACCTCCCCTACAATCAGGAGGTGACTTCTAGTGCTAACATTTATGGCGTCATTGCCAGGAATGAGATTGAAGATTTTCCCTGGGTAGAATGACAATGAACTTTTGATTTTGAAGGTGCATCAGACATCAGAATCTTATAAGATTGCAACTGTGCACTTGGTGACTCCATTGTGGCAACTCCACTAAGGTGATTCCACTATCTCGGTTTTGTTGTTTCATATTTACTGCTTCCGGCTACACCCGGTATCCCTCTGGAGAACAGAATGATCAGATATGGCTTTTGATGGTGAACGAAGGCTAGACACACTCATTTTTCATATCATTCACCTGGTGACTCCATGGTTAAGGGATCATTTGATGACTCCACTTGTTCGAAATGGACAAAATCCTGGCTCGGAGATTTTCTCTTTTTAATTTTTCTATTGTTCCTAGGTTTCCTAATGTTGTCCCTATTGTGGATGAATGGAGTGATTATTTTGCCATATTTAGAGGGCATGTAGAGGAAAACCCTTCTCAACATCTCCATGAGTTTCATGAACTCATGCATCAATGGGAGATACATCATGAGGATGTATTATTAAATATTTTCATGTTCTCATTAGCAAGGGAAGCTCGTGAATGGTATCATTCTTTACCCCCTGCTAGCATCTCCTCCCTAAGAGAGTTTCATGTAGTTTTTAATAAGCATTGTCAAAGGTATTATTCCTCTGAGTTAAGCTATCATAATTGTTGTGAGGAATATGAAGACAGTGATCAAAATATGGTTGTGCCTAATGAGGACCATAAAGAGGAAGGAGATGCTTTGGGTAATATGATGGGGCTAGTAAAATCTCTTTCTACAGAGATAGAGGAATTAAAGGCAGATCGTGATTGTTTCCTTTTTTAGGAAAGCACGGAGGATTTTCTAGTCCCTGAAGCGGATATTCTTGACAGCCCTACTATTGATGATAGCATTGAATATGTCATGACTGTATAGGACTTGCATTCTACTCCTGATGAGCCTATTGTTTCAACCTTTGATGATTATTTAGATGAGGAGCAGCAGAGCCCTGAATTACAATTTGCTAGCCTAGGGAGAAGCCAGCCTGTGTATGACAGCTATGAATCATATTTCGAGTTGGATATGTAGGATTTCCAAGAACAGACTGCAGAGCCTTATCCTCTATTCATTAAATAAAAATATTATGAGGAAATCAGCCATCCGAAGCAGCATGATGAAGAGCAGAGCTTTCCCATGGTTCTTGTTTATGATGATTATGAATCTGACCCTTGGGAGAGCCAAGAAGAGGAACAAGAGAAGCAGCAAAAGGAGCATTTTATCTCATGTTCAGAGCCTGTTAGTGAGCATCCATTTCCTAAGATCAGTTAGCCTGCATCAACCTCTCACCCGCTTGTGCTTACCAGAGACATTCAACGATGTGTGAGCCACTGTGCAGCGAAGAAGGTTGCATGTTACAAATTTTATGGAGTTTGACGTTGGTCCTATGAGCCTTGAAGGAATACATGGAGTCGTATTTCCTTCATGTCTTGAATCCACCCATCTTCATCCTAACCTCGGCCTTAGGATGAAAGCTGAAGAGTGTAACTGTTCTGCTATCACAGTTGCAATACATGTTATCAATCATCGACAAAGTGAAGGAGCTTCCAATTAGGAAGTTACTTGAATGGATATGGTGGAAGTTTGTGTTCACCTAGCGTTGTGTAAAAATTTATTAGTTTAGGACTGTACATAAATAAGCTCCTTGGAGTATAGGTATTTATTTTTCTTTTTTTCGGCATATATTCCTCAACAGGGTGTTTTGAGCTTAACTCCATAGCCCAAAACAACGCAACTGAAACTGCAAAAGGAGATATTAGATCCTCGCAGGGAGGACTATATCCCCCATGGAGCCTAATGTTATGACATATTATTGTATGGGGTGTTTTCCCCACTGGATTTGGCCCTTGGGTGGAAAATGTAAAGAATGGGGTTAAAAACCCACTAAATAGCACTTATCCTAAGTCTGTCAGAGTTAATGTGACCGTTTGGTGTGTTGTGCTAGGACGTGTGTAGATCTGGGTGGCTAAGATCAATGCACCTCAGATCAACAGTCGATGGCCATATCGGAGCCTCAACATGCGCACAACATAAAAAAGGTAGGGCGGGCCAGGGAAAACAGTCGTGGTTTGTGAAGGTGCTACATGTCGTCCAAAGACACACATCAGGCCCAAAAGCAGGGAGGTTCCAAACCACGTTTCATAGCCCTCATATGCGCATGTGCACATAATGTCCTATCCCAGGATGACAAGTGGTCACCCCTCATCACTTCCACTCCCTCCATCTATCTTCCACTCACTGTCCCATCGGTACCTGTCCCTTTCTCATCTCCTACCACCTGTGCCACCTCACTCCACATCACCTCCGTTCCATTACACCCCAGCTCCCATCTGTGTCACCCTGATAGCTTCTTCCCAGCCTCTGTGTCTCCCCTACCTGGCCATCGCACATCGAGAAGCCTGTCATTGCACCAATCATCCTGCCAGACCCTCATCCATGTCCCTTGCCTAGCCATCCCTGTAGGCATCCAACTCAGCTCCAGGTGGCAGAATGCAAAGGTCACCATGTCTCACAGGTGCAGTGTTGTATCTCAGGCCTTTTTGATCCCGATGAAGAAGTTATTAAGGTTGTTTGGTGGTGGTTGAACATATTTTCCACCATAAATGGAAAGCCTGAGAAGGGACTATGAGCAAGTCGGCTCAGCTGCAGTCAGCTCATCTGAAACACGATTGCGTCTGACATAGCTCTCTTTTGACAAGAGACTGCATGCACAGTCTGTCAGGAAGAATGCATATGCAAATCCTTTAATGTGAATATCCAAGCACGCCTTTGCTACAGGAACAAAATTTTTGAGTATAGGTATGGAGTTCTATCATTTTTGTAAAGGTATTTGGTTGAGCAAAGCTCCCATTCTGTAATGTGTTTTAACACCAGAGTTGTTTTTGGTTATGTAAGTGATTTGATACTTTTAGTTAATAGAAGTCAGTTTCTTTCCACCTCTCTGTAAACATTGTGTTAAGACACTCTAAATTGGAGGATCCAGTCGAGGTTTGTTATGTTGTTGTAATGTAGGTTTGATTAAAATAGCATCGTGACCAGTTTTAATCATCTCTCCTTGTTATGTTTTCTGTCTCACACTGAATGGCTTGGAATTGTAGGATCTAGTCGAGTTGTTGCGGCCGCATAGTGATGTAGGTTTTATCATTGTGTAGTTGTGAATGTGTCATCTGGACACATTTCAGTGTTTGTAATTTGGGCTCGAGAACATCATCAAGCTTGAGTTTTTCCTCTCGAAGCTGCTAGAAAGCCGAATGCCCATAGCAGTTTTGTTTGTTCTCTCACCAAGTCTTCCCTCTGCTCGTCTTTAAACTCAATCCACTGACTAAAGTTAATGTGGCCCTCACTTCCCTGTGCATTCCTTGTCTAGTTCTGTGTTGTAACATCATTCTAGTGCTGAGTTTTTTCCATTGACCACCACCCATTTAAACCAACATCCACCTAAAAATTGATGAGTATTGGCATTACCTCCCCTGCAATCAGGAGGTGGATTCTAGTGCTAATAGGTCCCATTCACCTCATGCGTGGAAATTCATTTTCCAGATTCCCCTATGTATAGCATCATATGCACCAAACTTGAGGTCATCATGTTCTTGGTATAGTTAATTCTTGAATCTTATCCGTTAGCGTTGATATTTTTCCATGGATTTGCACAAATTTGCGTCCACTAGAGGTTTGGTTACCCTCAGACTCCCTGGATAACCTGCCATGGATTCGATTTTCATTGATTGTTCCAAGGTGTCTGTTAAGGTGGATACTCATTGTTGTGTTAGAGGAATACTCATCAGAGGTAGTAGTGCTTGGATGTACCATTCCCTCTGGTGATATTCATGAATTGGATGCGCTAACCTCCAAATAGCGGCTTTAAATTTTATACTGTACTCCCAGGAAGATTCTCCTTCCCTTTGTTAAATCTCCCACAACTCATAGAAAGCTTCTTGATCTGATTGTGGAAGTTTGAATTCAGTGATGAACTTCAAACGAACCTGGGCAAGGATGAACGCTTGTCCTTGCACCCCTAGTTCAATAGCCTTCATGTACCATTTGAGGGCACGGCCCCTCAAGGTAGTCTAAAATTCTACTAACTTGTTTGCATCGAGATTCCCTCTTGATATCCAGATGGCTTCACATAGAAACCAATGTTTCTCTACATCCTCATCCCCTTTACCCCAGAATTCTGGGTATCAGGCAATCAAGCCTCCCATATTTCCAGCCATTCTAGGTCTTATTGTTCCTATTAAAATGAAACCTAAAGCCTTGGCTACGATATGCCAAGGAATCCCAATATACTCCCAGTGTTTACACTTACAAACTATGACTGACCGACTGAATGCGATGGAATAGAACTAGCATAAGTATGTAGTATAAGGCTTACCATGGGTATAGAGGGCACCTGGGAAATGAGTGATTCAAGGATGGGTCCACTGACTTCTGGGAGGGGCACTTTGATTTGGGAGGTCTCATTTTCTTCCTATGGAGCAGCCTTCTCAACCTAATTCCTGATTTTTCCTTATATTAGGGTTGAATCTTCTTGTTCTTCTACAAGATCCAGACCTGCTTCATCTTCTCTTGCTTCTACACACCCCTCTTCTTGTCCACCCACCTGGGGATTCCTTTTTCTCTGCGCTTCCCTCTACTATAATCTTAAATTGGCCAGTATTTATTTTATTCTTACCTTCCTCAACTCTTCCTTCTTTCTTTCATTTTTTCCTCTTGATCCAATTTATTTCTACAACACCTCAAACTACTTTGCTTCTTTCTTAACCTTTCCATGCCACCACTTCTCAATTATGGCGGCTCTCTTCAAGGCTCACTCGTTTCTTGTGTTCTTTTCTTGATCTTCCCTCATCTGTCAAAGAAACCTTTCCCCTTCTTAGTTCATGATCCTAACCCAAAATCACCCTACCCCAAGCGTAGGTGTTTAGGCTGCCATCTCAGTCGATGGAATAGTTAACATCCCCTCCTCCATCAAGAATGCTTTGATCCATAGGGGAATTTCCCTCAATAGTCTCCCGTGTGTACCTTTATTGAAAATGTCTTACGCCTGTGAAAAATATTGGTGATTCTCAGTTGTGAATCCAACGATATACCCTTCCAGAGTTGTGTTAACCCAAAAATCAACTTCTCGCGTAATCTGGTGATCCAACCGATGAAGTCTTGTGATCTTCTTTGTGTCCCAAGTACAGGTCTTCTTTATGCATTCTTTTAATTCAAGATCTTCTTGTATCCAATCTATCCAATGGAATAGCTCTTCCAAGAATTTATCCAGAATATCTCATATTGGTCACTCGATATTTCTGAATAAAAGACAAAATCTCTTGTATCGCTCATGCTTTTACCTCACAACTTTGCTTCCTTCCATATAAAGGCATCACAATTTTTTTCCCACCATTGTTGAATGTCATATATATAGATATACGGAAGCATTATCCTTATAGGTTCCCTTTTAAATCATAGGTCCCGGCAATGGAACCATTTTGTTGGTGCAAAAGTGATCAGACCAGGGTCGTCTTCAAGTTACCAACAAAAGGTACCGATGTAGTCCAGTGTGTTGGCATTTTCATCTTCCCCGGAGGGAAGAAATATCACCAGAATCACAATCGAGATGAATAGGAGAGGGGAGGGTAAGGGGTATACTCATACAAATATCCAAAGTATCAAGATTCATATTATTCCTACACAATATAGTTTAAATTAGTTGTATTTCTGCACATTTCCTAGCTGAGAATGGAAAAACAGAGTTGCGCAACATTCACATGAAATTTATAATCCTTTAACCATACCCGATATAAAAGATAAAATAGCATACATTCAATATAATAAGAAGGATAAATACACAAGATATTTTCAAAATAATTGGTTCTCCCACTATATTATCATATAACAGGTTTCTTCTCAAAATACAAGATTAGCTTGAGTCACATATACAATTGGTCATGCCAAAGATAATCAGCAAGTGTTTATGCACTACTATGAGACAAGGTTATCTCAATCCTTTGTTCTTTCCAACACTACAGTACTACATGACTCTATTACATTATCAATTTGGTACCTAACCCAGATCTCTGGACTTAGCTAAGATAACAACAACAGAAAGTCAAACTAGACTCAAACTTGGATTGACCTTTCCCAAGTTGTCTAAGATTAACCAAACTCAGAAACAACAACAACAATCATAATAATAACGATAATCCCTTTTTACAATAATATTGATCCCATATCTATAATCTGATCAAATCTTGTTGGTTGAGAACCCGAGAGTTCTCTCCTCTTCTTGATTCGGTTGCAACCTCTTTCTCCAAAACTAGTGTTGTGTTGTCCTTCCAACTGTTTTATGTTCTAATTGTTTCTTATTGCGCATTGCCTCTTCTCTGCTTTTTGTTCCTTCCGTTGGTTTTTTTTTGGTTCCAAAATATCTTTTTCAACTTATATTCATCAAAATGAAGAGCACAACAGGATTTTTATAGGCCCAAACACATCACTATGAATCAATTCTACAATCCCCTTTTCCCTTGTCACTCCAGATAGGAACCTAACCCGATTTTGTTTTCGATATATGCAATGTTGAAAAAAATAGACTTCCATATTACAACCAGGAAAACCTTCGACCATAACTTTGTTGTGAATAGATTTAAGTCCTTTTTCTCCAATGTGGACCATCCTCTGGTGCCATAAGATGGTTAGGTCAACTTGATGAAGAATGGTCAAGTTGGTTTGTATCGAATTAGCCTAAGTTAATTTGAGTTGAGTCAAAGTTGAGACGACTTTAGGAACAACAATGTCATTGCAACCAATCAAGTTGGAATTCCATTATATATTTTATAGGGTTCCAATCTGAACTCCTTTCATTAATACCATCACTCCACTAACCATTTTTCATGTATCCTTATGAAATAGAGTGTGCACACCTACATCGCTCATCTTGCTAGAAGATATCAAGTTTATTTACAAACCTGGAATATGAAGCACACCTAGAAGGGTTCTACTCCTGCTCATCCTACAGTATTAGTTGGACTCTTCCTCTCCCAACAATTTTGGTTGTTGATTCATCCCCCGAGAACACATCTCCCCCTTTATATATATCATATTCTCGGAACCATTCTCTATGTGGTCTCATATGAAAGGATGCCCTTGATTCAATCAACCAAACATCTTGATCCAATTGTGTATTGGTTGATGCTTTATATATATCACCTCCTATATTCGAAGTAGTCTTTCTCTTAGTCGAATACTTCTCATCGGATCATGTACTATATTCTATTGCCTTCGACTTGCGGTCCCTTTTTGAATGCCCAGCTTTACCTCATTTCCAACATCATCTCATCGATTGAACCGGGGACTTATATCTACCCTTTGACTTACACTTTCTACCAGATAATTTTCCTTTATCTATGTTGATTGGTCGACCTCTCACCATCAAGGAATCTTTGGGTGATCCTTCCATGTTCTTCCATCACATTCTTCTGATAATAGAGATGCAACCACATCTTCTAGTTCTAATGTGGTCAAATTAATCTCTATAGCCATGACTAAGCTATCCCAAGAATCTAGCAAATAACACAATATCTTAATACATTTCTCATACTCAATGATTTTAATATCCATAGACGATAACTAGATTATTATAGTATTGAATGAATTCAAATGATCATTTACTGAGCTCCCATCACTCATTCTCATAAGATAAAGTTTCTTTCTAAGGAACAACTTATTTACCAGGGATTTCGACTGGTACAAACTTCCCAACTTCTCCCACAGTTTCTTGGTTGAGTCTTCACTTGATACATTCAGCAGCACTAAATATGCAAGACAAAGTTTAATCGTACTCCTTGACCCTCTCTTGATTTTCTCTCATTCTTCCCTCGACATACCTGTCAAAATGGTACCTGGACAAATTGTTTCCCATTGTTCTCAATCTACAAGGAGATATTCAATTTTCAGCTTCCAAAGCTCAAAACTTTGGCCATTGATTTTTTGTATATTTATCCTCAAACTTCTTTTCATTATTTCAAGCACACTTTAAAGATATCTAACTTACAACTCTCACTAGACCTAGGTTTTAGCTTAGATGCAAGATCTGCTTCACCTTTATCTTATATGACTTGTACAAAACAAAACATATGAGTTATGATGCTCATAATGACTTGGCTTGGATCTGATACCACATGTTAGGAAATATACATCCATGCTAAACCTAGTAGGAAAAGATAAGATAGATTTAAACAAGAAAGTAAATGACAAACATGGTACACAGAGATTTTACTCTGGAAAACCAAATGGGAAAACCATAATTCCTTGAGTTTCTTGCTCTCTTGTTGTCCTACTCATTCAGAATAAAGAGTTACATCACTAACCTTGGTCTACCCCTAAGATACAATCACCATTATACACTCTTTCTTTACACAAGAACAACCCTGCAACCAATTCGGGTTACATCTACATGACTAGAAACCTTCTGCTAAAGATTAGCAAGAACATCAACTTAATACAATTACAATGTGCCTTATTATATCATTTACATTATGCAAAACCCTAAATCATTACGCCCAAAACTGGTTACATATCCATGCATATCATTGACTAAAAATACCACAAATCTCAAGATTGTGTTACATTCAACATCAGTTAGATTACCAGTCAACCTCTAATCGGCCTTCAGTTGGTTTCCACTCAACCTCTTGATAACCTATTGTCGGATGACATTTAGACTTTCTCGTCGATCACTTTTACTTCAAATTTATCAATCGATCACTTCGACCTTCGACTTAACCATTGACTTGACTTAACTCATTGGTCAATCCTTCACCCAATCGATCCACCTCAACTAGACAATCAGATAATTGTTCTATAACTACAAAGAATATAAAAACCCAACAGATATACAAAAATAGATTGTACATACCTAATGCAGTTGAATTGGAGGATCTCATAATGAATGAGTTCCACAAGATACCTTATGCAGGTCACCCAAGTTACTAGAAAATGATAACAACGATGAAGAAATTTTACTATTGGACAAGGATGAAGAAATATATTGTAGAGTACATTTCCAAATGCCTATAATGCCAGTAAGTGAAGGTAGAGAATAGGCATCCAATAGGATTATTGCAGTCAATATAGATTCCATAATGGAAGTGGGAATTCATCTCTATGGACTTCATCATTGCATTGTCAAGGACGGTCAAGCAGCATGATGCAATCATGGCGGTGGTGGATAAGCTGAGCAAGGTAGTTCACTTCATTCCATTAAATCCACCTACAAGCCAATTGACATAGCAAATATTTTTATAAATAAAATTTCCAGTTACATGGCATGCCCAAGATGATTATATCAGATCAAGATGCCAAATTTACTTCAAACTTTTGGAAAGTTTTGTTTGTGGGTTTTGGGACATGGTTGGATTTCATCACTTCTTACCATACTCAGACAGATGGGAAAATAAAGAGGGAGAATAGAGTGACAGAGGACATGTTAAGGATGTATGTTATGCACCAGCACAGGAAGTGGGAAGATTATTTATCCCTGGTAGAGTTTTCCTATAATAATGGATATCAAGAGTCACTAAAAAATGAGTCCCTTTTGTTGGGTATGTGTTATATTATTTGCATAACCAAACCTAGTCACAGGGGGGGTGCTAGCACCCCCTAGTAGGGGGGTTGTGGGGAGGGGGGGGGGGGCGGTGGTTTTCAATGGTTTTCTAATTTCGATTAAGGAATTAGGGTTGTTTAGTAATCTGGGTCAACGGATTAGGGATTTTGGATGTCACAAGATCTTATATATATTGTATTGTAAACAATGAATAGGTTGATGAATAAAAGAATTAGAGGTGAGGCTCTAAACAGATTGTTGGTTTTCCCAGTTTGGGTTTCTAGGGTAAAATCTATGTGTAATGTGTGTGTGTGTGTGTGTGTGTGTGTCTTTTCTGTTTTTATTAAGAATCCATTTGTAGTAATTTATTGTACAAGGTTAAAATCTACATTTGGTATCAGAGCAATTATTGGCTTTGGGGAGATGCCTTTATGGCTAGAGGGTTGGCTCAAGTCTATGATAAGCCTTGTTATAGTGAGAGATATGTAGTATTAATTCTTCAGGTGAAAAGAAATGGCAAGTTGTTCAAAAACAGAGATCAAGAAATTTAATGGGAAAATTTTTGAGTTGTGGAAGCTTAAGATGAAGATCTGTTATAACCCTAAATTGCACCAGACATGCATACCTGGCATCAGGCCATATAACTTGCTATCTTTTCCAAGCCATCACCGAACAATCTCTTCTAAAAATAATTGTTTTGAAGGTGTACATGCCCTGCACCACTACTGCCCATGTACACATGCCTACTGACCCACTATAGCCTGCGTACACTCACAGAATATCGTGAAAAATCAAAATTGCGGGCCATTACTTAATGGTTTGACCACCCATAGCCATTTACCCCAACCGTTACTATCTCTTTTGTCCTATAAAAGGAGGGGTTGAGGTCCCATTTCAAAAAAAAACATGAGAGCATAGAAACTTTGCCCATTTTCGTATTCCCCCTTTGCCCCAATATTTGGCAAACACATTGTGAATTTGAGCTAGAATTCCCTTTTTCTCCATTGCAATCCCTTACCCTTCCCCTAGAGAGAACTGAAGAGGAGAAGGAGACGTGGAAGTAGTTGGTGCATTGTGAAGAGGATCCCAGGACCGAGTTCGAGCAGTAGTGTCGGTCTCATATTGTAAGTGACTTTTGTGAGATTAATATAAAGAAGTACTTTTTTCGTCCCGCCAAATGATGTCTTAAATCTTTATGATTTGTTTACATTTCTTGTTTATGATGTTTAACCCACTAATCCATATATAGAATGCATGATTGTAGTTTCTTGTTTGTCTTTTGATGAATGCAGGTCAGCGTTGGGAGGAGATTTGCAGTCGGGAAACAACCAAGTGCAAAGGGATCGACAACGGACGCGGAGTTCAAGGTAGGCCTACCATATCCCTCTTTCTTGTCTTTTATGTATGATTGTGGGATAATGTCGAGATAGTGATTAAAAGTAGTGTCGGTCTCATATTGTAAGTGACTTTTGTGAGATTAATATAAAGAAGTACTTTTTCTGTTCCGCCAAATGATGTCTTAAATATTTATGATTTGTTTGCATTTCTTTTTTATGATGTTTAACCCACTAATCCATATATAGAATGCATGTTTGTAGTTTCTTGTTTGTCTTTTGATAAATGCAGGTTATCCTTGGGAGGATATTTGCAATTGGGAAACAACCAAGTGCAAAGGGATCGACACCGGATGCGGAGTTTAAGGTAGGCCTATCGGATCCCTCTTTCTTGTATTTTATGTATGATTGTGGGGTAATGTCGGGATAGTGATTAAAAGTAGGAGACTTTACACGGTTAGATTTGCCTACACTTTATAACCCTCGTGTAGTCCGTAGAGGTGTTTTCCCGCTATAGCAAGATCTATTGGTGGAAAAAGATCAGTAGATTGTTGTGCATCCAAGTACTGCACCTACAAGAATGTCAGCAGAAGACTAGGAAAAGTTGGATAAGAAGGCAAAGAGAAAAATCTAATTTTGTATCTCACATTTAGCATTAATAAATGTGTCAGGAGAAGCAACAGCCAAGGATTTATAGAATAGGTTAGGGGCTTTGTATCATTCTATGTCCCTGGTAAACAAATTGTTCCTACGGAAACATTTGTACCACCTAAGGATGAAAGATGGAGACTCAGTGGAAGAGCATCTGAACGGCTTCAATACAGTGGTAAGTCAGCTATTATCTGTTGATATTAAGATTTATGATGAAGATAAGTGTATCAATTTATTGTGTTGTTTACCATACTTGTGGGATATTCTATTTTTGGCCATAGGTATTAATACAACTACTCTGAGTTTCGATGATGTGGTCTCATCCTTGTTTTCGAAGGAGATGAGACGAAAAAACACGGAAGGACAAAGCACATATGCCTTATTTGCAAGAGGATGCTCCCAAGAAAGAAATATATCTAAATCTGCAAGTGAGAGATATAAATCTATGGGAAGATCTAAATCTCCCGGAAAAATTGTAAACGTGTGTTGGAGATGTGGAAAAGAAGGGCACTACAAGAAGCAATGTAGATCCAAAAGTGTTGACAGAAGAAAGGGATCTGATGATGCTCCTTCTGCAGAAGTAAACACCTCCATGGATGGAGGGGATGTGTACTTGGATTCTTCAAGCACACATGTATATCATGAGGCATGGTTAATCGACTCAGGTGCATCATTTCATATGACTCCTCACAAGGAGTGGTTTTGTGAATACAAAAGGTATGATGGAGGTGATGTTTCCCTAGGTGATGACTCGACAACGAAAATCATAGGACAAGGAAAATTCAAATTGAATCTCATGGATTAAAAAGTCTCTATATGGGTTAAAACAATCACCAAGTATGTGGTATCAAAAATTTGATACTTGTATGTTGGGACTTGGATTCACAAGGATAAAAGTTGATCACTGTGTGTATTTCAAATTAATCGGTGATCATCTTATTTATTTGGTCTTGTACGTGGATGATATGTTATTGATAGGAGACGACAAGAAGATTGTCCAGGAAGTGAAAACTAAATTGTCCTCTAAATTTGACATGGAGGGTCTTGGTGCTGCAAATTTCATTTTGGGCATGGAAATTAAAAGAGTTCAAGAAAACAGGAAACTTTGGCTAAATCAGAGGAAATATATCAAGACAATATTATAGAGGTTTAATGTGCAGGAATGTAAACCAATCAGGGTTCTTATTTCCATAGGTGTAAAGTTATCTACAGATCAATGTCCCAAGACACAAGAAGAGGAAGAGGAAATGTCTTGTGTTTTGTATTCTAGTGTGGTTGGTAGCTTGATGTATGCAATGTCCTATACTATACCGATCATTACACATGCAATGGGAGTTTTGAGCAAGTATATGTCAAAACTAGGGAAGGAGCATTGGGCAGCAATAAAGAGGTTTTTCAGGTATTTGCATGGCACTACTAGTTATGGATTGTGCTACCAAGGAAGACCAAGATTGGACAAATTGTGGGACATACATGGTTTTGTCAATGCATAGTGGGTTGGAGATATGGATTGTAGAAGATATACAAGAGGGTATGTGTTTGACTTGTTTGGAGGAGAAATTAGTTGGATGAGCAGAAGACAGGTTGTAGTGGCACTCTCAACTACAGAACATGAATACATGATATCCACTCATGCAAGCAAAGAATTAGTATGGTTAAAAATATTGTATCCATGTATTGGGTTGGTACAACAAGATATAAGGATAGATTGTGACTGTCAGAGTGCAATCTTATTGGAAAAGAACTTTTCTTATCATTCAAAAACAAATCATATTGATGTTCAATATCACTTTGTGAGAGACATGGTTGAAGACAAAAAGGTGTTGTTGATGAAGGTGGACACTTTAGAGAATGTTGCAGATTCATTAACAAAATATGTGAGCATTGAGAAGTTCTCTTGGTGTATAGGATCTATGGTCATTTCTACCTTGGATTGTTAACTATGTAATACTATAACCCCCTATATGAAAGAAAACAACAAGTGGGATAATGTTGGGTATGTTTTATATTCTTTGCACAATCAAACCTAGTCACAAGGGGGGGGATGGGGCTAGCCCCCCTCTGGTAGGGGGATTACAGGGGAGGTGCATCCCCCCCTACCCAAGGGGTCATAGGGGAGTGTAACCCCACTATCCAGGGGGTATCAGGGGGAAGGGATTCCCCATGCACATTGGTTCGGGGGCATCTCCCCCTGAAAATAAAATTTGGCAGTTTTTGAGTCTATTTTTAGTGGGTTTCTAGCACATGGTTTTTCATCGATGGTTTTATAATTTTGGTTAACGAATTAGTATTTTTGACTAATCCAAGTCAATGGATTAGGGGTTTTGGATTCCAATGGATCATGTATATATTCTATTGTAAACAATGAAGAGGATGATGAATAAACAAATTAGAGGTGAGGCTCTAAACAAGTTGTTGGTTTTCTCAATTTCCATTTCCAAGGTAAAACCTCAGTGTAATGTGTGTGTGTGTGTGTGCCAGTGTATCTTTTCTATTTTTATTAAGAATCCATTTGCAATAATTTATTGTACAATGTTAAAATCTACACCTTTGAGGCCTTATATGGAAGGAAGTGTAATATCCCAATTAGATAGGATAATTCGGTGGAAGAAACTATGCTTGGGACAGACATGTTGAAATAAATGGAACAAGAAGTCGAAAATATCAAACAGAATTTGAAATTGGCTCAAGACAGATAGAATAGCTACACTGACAAGAACCGAACTCATAAAGAGTTCAAATTAGGAAACCATGTTTATCTCATGGTCAATCCCAAAAGAAGTTCTCTCAGAATGGAAATGTGTGCTAAGTTGGCACCCCACTACTATGAACCATTCGAAGTCCTTTATAGAGTGGGACCAATGGCATACAAGATTTTCTTACCTCCTACTATTAAAGCACATAATGTTGGGAATTGGTTTCATCGCCTCCCACGAGTTTTGTGACATAGCTTAACCCCCTCTCGTGGATCCTAACTCTAATATTTGTGGTGGAGATTAATTCCTGCAGGTTTTGGTCTAATGGAAATCATAGTCCAACAAATGGAATCAGAGTGACAGGTCTCGAGTTTGAAACTCGCATGGCACGCACTGGGGGGGAGATTGTTGGACATTGCGTTCAACGCTTCTCGCAAGTTTCATGACATGGGTTAACCCCCCCTTGTGGTTCCTAACTCTGGATATTGTGGTGGATATTAATGTCTACAGGTTTTGGTCTAATGACAAGCATAGAATAACACATAATGTATTCCATGTATCCTTACTTAAGAAATATGTTCATGACTCTAATCATATTATTGATTGGACTGTGATATGGGTGGAACCAGAAGAGAAATTATATCTTGAGCCTCAATGCATCATGGATAGGAAATAAACATTGCTACGAAATAGAGCCATCGTGCAATTCAAGGTGTAGTGGAAACACTTTGGAGCATACGAGGCCATGTGGGAACTAAAGGGTTCCATGAAAGTGGCATACCAATTTTTGTTTATTGTATAAATTTGTTTTGTGGTGGTAAAACACCGAGGACGGTGTTTCTTTAAGGGGGATGGGAATGTAACACCCTATTTTCCCTAGTCTGTAAGCATAACTATAACTTAATGCCATCGTGAGTTGAAACGGGGATATTTGTCTATTATAAGACAAGAATGGACAAGATCAACTATGTAAATATATATTTTGTTAATGAAATCTTTCTTGACAACTGGTTGAAGGGTGGAGCGTTGATATGGACCATGATACTACGAGTGGAAACCAATGAGGGGGAATGTATTACCTTTCTTAAGAGCCATAGTTCCCTTTTTGTCAAAATTCGTATTTGAAGATATTTTCCTTCTTTCTCCTTTTTCTAAAATCAGTTAATGTAGGGAGTTGGTAGTTGGGAAATCAACCACCCACAATGAATGGAATTATGAAAGACTTTCTAGGATAATTGAGGACTATCAGCCAAGGTATAGCATAACACCCACCTCATTTTTGGGGTTGACCCACGAACTTCTTTGACACAAGAAAGAGAAATTTCAAACCTTCGGAAAGGGGAAAATAAACTGGGAGGATTTATGGGATAGAGGGGAGTCAATGACTGAGAGACGAGGAACCAAAGAAGAGTGGAGATTGTGAGTGGAACTCGTTGAATTATGAGCAGGGAAAAACCCTAACTTGACCTAGAAAGAGGGTCATGACTCCAATGCATATTTGATAGGAAACTCAAACTAAGAGAGGAGGGTGTTGAGGGACTATGTAGCAGTGAAGGGACTCTTGCATGTAGAGGTTATATAGTTGAAAAGACAACTAGGAAAAATCATGGAGGCCCTGACTTGGTGGGTGAAAAGGGTATTCCTATCGTTGATTGCCTATGAAGGAGAGTGGCCTTCACACCCAACCCAACTTTTTCCTTAGAACCTTAAGTTTTCCTGGTGGTATCATGGTCTGGCAAAGGGGTGGTGTACTGTAGAGAGCATAGTGCAACAAARCCTACAGTTGGGTGGAAAATKTCTCACCCTCATTCATTTTAGTTTGGCCGACATTTATATAAAGATAAGTATTTACTTATGTCTTGTATGTTCAAATGTCTGGATAAAACATGTATGGTTTGCATTCATGAAATGGTGTTGATCTGGATTTATGAGCGGAAAAAAATGGAAAAATGGAACTATAATATTAACACAGAGATACAGTGAATAATAATAGAGACACAGTAAAAATTGACTTCTATTAAATAAGAATTATGTTGAAACTATAAAAATGCAAACTAAAACAAGCTTACTAGAATGGTGTCAGCTTATCTTTGAAAAGATATGTGACGCCTACCCTCATTCACAAGAATATGAGTAAAATGAGGCTCCAAAGTAATTTTTACATCAAACATGAATGCCAAAACCCTATACATCCAAAAACCTAACCCTAGGAGATGAAGTGCCAAAATTCATGTGGGCCTTGTTGGGGTAAGTTGGTAGATCAACTTCCCGAGGTCATAACTTTTGCATACGATATTTGTTTTACACGCGCGCTAGCTCGTTGGAAAGGTCTATCTGATGAATACACATTATGTTGTCACACTGTAACTCCAAGTAAAGTATGATTTTTGTGGGCCCAAAAAACATTGTTTAGGGCCTCAAAATGGCCCCAGAAGTTTAGGACCCGAAAAGCTAGAAAAAAACTACCAAGATTAAAAATGTAACTTCCACGATGAAATTTGTATGTGAGTCAGTTGGAAGAGGTGGGTGGCCATAGATATCCACCTGGATCAATCCTCCCTTCTTAGGAATAAATGGTCTCCATTACATTGAGTTCCCCCATCAGATGAGGAAACTTTTGTTGAATTTGGCCCCGGGTGAGCCACTTGCCTTGGTGTAGGAGTTTCCCCGCTTTGACAACCTAATAAATATGATGATTTTTTTGGTGAGTGCCCTTGACCTATGTGTCCATGATATGATTAGTGGATGCATGTTCCATGCAGCCAGGGTTGAGCTCTGTCGGTTCCAATTGTTCTGTTATCTCTGAGGTGTCCAATAAGGGTGGAAAGTATGGTTGAAGGAGGTACACATTAAACATTGGGTTCAATCCAAGTAAGGGGGGAAGGTTGAGCTCAAAATCATTGTCACCCATAGCCTTGGTGATGGTGTAAGGTCCATAGCGGAGTGGAAGAAGCTTTCAATGGGGTCTTGTAATGCGTTCTTTCTAAAAGTGCAACCAAACTTAATCTCCCACTTGAAACATCTGTGGCACCTGGTGTTGATCATGGTGTTGTGTGTACTTGGCATTGGACTTCTGTAAAATATCCTAAAACTATTGATGGATATGTTGGATTCGTTCAATGAACTGAGTGGCTTTGTCAGCTTTATTTTGCACATGGGATGATTCATCCTGTGTGGACGCAAGGGGTAGTGCAATATCCATGGAGCCCAATGGTTGAAATATCATCCCCACCTGAAAGGGGTTGTGGTAGGTGGAGCTATGTATGGCTCAGTTGTAACTATGTTGAACATAGGAAAGACCCTCATCCCATGTGTGCGGTTTCTTGGAATTTTACATGCGCAAAATATGCATGATTGAACTTCCACAAGGTGATGAACTTGGGTGGATGTGCCCCTTTTCGAGCATCTCTTGGATCCAGCGGTTGATTTCCTCATTTTCAGATAGAGAGTGACAATAAGATGGACCATTGGGTAGCGGTGCTTCAGGGGCAGATCGATTGAGTGCTTGACCTGACAGTGCAGAGGTACTCCAGTGGGTGAGGAGAAGATGTCTTTGTATTCCTCCATGACCTTATTGTTCAAAAAAACAGGTATTCCAACAAAGGAAAAACACCTTCAGTAACCACTCACATAACCAAATCAAAGATCAATACACCGGTGTTTTCATGTGGTAAAACCCCTACGGGGAAACATCCACGGCCCCAGCCAATGCATCCACTTGGAGAAGTTTATTAATGCAAAAGAAAAAGATAACAGAGAGATTTTACAAGATATTTTCTCACAATCGATCATCAAAAAATGACACTCCATTCTCTTTAAATAGAGATCATGGAACAATCGGGTGTTAAGCCATGGATCAATGGTCGTTAAGATCGAGGAGAGTATGAATTGTCGGATCACTCTATGTCGGGAACATATCGTGACCGTCGGATTTCCTAAATACAAAGGCATACTAATGCATACTAAAGAAACACACTAAGACACAAAATTTTACCTAACAACATATTAGACCAAGTAGATCTTAAATAACTCCTAAGTGTCTAAATATCCTAACATCCCCCCTTAAGAACAACTTGGGATAGGATTGAAGGATTTACAATGTTGACACAATAGGAGAAGGAAGGAGGCATTAGAGCCTATCCCCCTTTAATGACAACTTCCTGAACTCCTAACATAGAGTGAAGGTTGGAAAACTTCGCTTCTGTAAGAGACTTTGTGAAAATGTCTGCAACTTTATCTTCTGTAGGGAAAAATAGCACTTCAATAACTTGATCATGAATGAGCTTTCTGATGAAGTGCATGTGTAGCTCGATGTGCTTGTTGTGATGATGTTGAATTGGGTCTTTGGAGAGCTTGATGGAACTTTTATTATCATGCCAAAGGCTAGTCGGATGTTGTTGCTCGAATCCAAACTCTAAAAGGATCTGTCGAAGCCACAAGGCTTCCTGACTTGCATTTACCGTTGCTTGGTACTCTTCTTCTACTGAAGAAAGTGCAATAGCATGTTGTTTCTTACAGGCCCAAGTGACAGGTCCTGAACCAAGGCTGAAAACATAACCTACAGTAGACTTTTGAGCATCAAGTTCATTGGCCCAATCTGAATCAGTAAAACCAACCAATAAAGGAGTCCCCCCTGAACTGTAATGTATCCCGAACTGAACTGTACTATGGACATAGAGAAGTATTATTTTAGCTGCTTTCCAGTGACTTTCATGGGGTGTTTGCATATATCGGGAAACAAGACCAATAGCAAAGGAAATATCAAGACGGGTATGAGTCAAGTATAAGAGGCTACCAACTAACTAACGATACAGGGTGGCATCAACTTCAGAAGAAGTACAGGTGGCAATAAGCTTGACTCCAAAATGGAAGGGAGAAGGTGTTGGTTTACAATCATCCATGTGAAAGCGATGAAGAAGGCCACAAGCATACTTAGACTAGGAAAGAAAAATTCCTTCATTGGTTTGCAAAACTTGGAGGCGAAGAAAATAGTGAAAAAAACCTAAGTCTGTCATTTCAAATTTCTTCTTAAGGTTGGTTTTCACATGGTTTAAAATTTTTGAGTCAGTACCAGTAAGGATAAGGTCATCAACATAAAGGACAAGGATTATGAGATGGCTTCCTACTTTCTTGGTATAAACATTAGGATCAGAATGGCATTTAGAGAATCTGGTGGCAATAAGAAAGCTGTCCATTTTGGCATACCAAGCTCAGGGAGCTTGCTTAATACCATAAGGAGATTTCTTAAGGAGACAAACAAGGCTAGAGTCATTCTGAACATAGCCAAGAGGTTGTTCCATGTATATTTCTTCTTTCAAAACGCCATGCAAGAAGGCAGATTTAACATCCATCTGATGGACCTCCCATTTAAGTGAGGCAGTAAGGGAAAGAAAAAGGCAGATGGAATTCATTTTGGCTACAGGGGCAAAGGTTTCATTATAGTCAATTCCTTCAACTTGGGAGAATCCTTTGCCAACTAACCGAGCCTTATGTCTTTCAACACTTCCATCTGATGCATACTTAGTTCTGTAGACCCATTTACATCTAACAAGTTTTCTTCCTTTTCGAAGAGGTACAAGATCCCAAGTATCATTTTCCATTAAAGAACGATATTCTTCATTCATTGTTGTATCCTAATCTGAATGACCTAAATCTTTTGCAAATGTCTCTGGATCATGAGTCTCTGAAACTTGAGCCAAAAGAGAAGAGGCTTGTTGGAACTGTGAATGTGTAAGGTAGCTAGAGAGGTAATGGGGGGGGGCAGAGGGCCCATAGTGATAATATTGGAGGTCATTCAATGTAAGGTGGACTAGGTCCACTATATTATTAAATAAGGCCCACTATGGTAGTTAGATATAATAAATGTAAGAGGACTTCTTAGAAGGTTCTACTTCTAGAAGATTCATCCTCTAGAATGTTCTTAGGTGATGGTAGAACTATATAAATTGGTTCAAGCAATGTAATGAGACATGAAGAGAATTATTTTATTGTGATCTGTAGCTCAATAGGAGGATGTCCCCTCGAAGAGGCAAGTGAACAGGAGAGGATCCCTTCCATAATAGGATCCATTGTATGGTGTTGCCCTACCTCAAGGGTTTTGGATATTTATTGTGTTCATTGTTATGGTGAATGGTTTATGGTTTATTCTTGCTTATTTATGAAGTGTATTTGTAGATCTGGTATAGGTACTTAACAAGTGGTATCAGAGAACTTTCCTTGGCAGACATTGTGAGCAAATATTTTTTATTTTTGCAGATTTTTTTTTTCGGAGAAGAAAAAAGAGGGATGCGACATTTCAGAAATGTTTGCTATATTTATGTGAAAAATTTGTAGAAACTGGTTGTATATATGAGTTCCTCTCATAAAAACACCCAATTTGAAAAAATATATCGTCCGAAACGGAGTCCGGGAAGTCAAGATATTGAAGTTTTAAAATCTGCAATTTTTCAAGGTTTTTTCTGCGGATGGCGGTGCGATTTTTTTTTATTTCTATAGCAGATGGAGGCCGAATTTTACCAAAAAAATTACATATCTAAGTTTCTCTCACAATTTCATCCAATTTCAAAAAACAAATCAGCCGAAACGGAGTCCGGGAAGTGAAGTTATGAGCATTTTAAATTCAGCAGTTTTTCAAGATTTTTCAGGAAAACGCCGCGATTTTCTGCAGTAAGTTATTGTTCTATTTTTTGGATTTTTTCATGACGGTTGTGGGACCAAAGAGTTCATAGGGTGATCAGATGGCTATTTCCTCTCAAACCCTCAAGGTAATTCTTGAAGCATTCAAATCCAAATTGTATGACACATTGGATGCTAGATTTCATGACCTTGCAAATGGCCTCAAGGATAGTTTCTATAGTATTCAAGATTCATTGGATAACATGAAGCAGATATTTCTTATGGCGGACATCAGGGATGAATATAATCAAGAAATATATGCTTGGTATGATTTTGAGGCCGATTGTGATGATTGGTATATGGATAGTTGTCATTTCTAGGATGACAACCACTTTCATATTTTATTTGATGACTCTAATCCACCTTCTGTAGAGAGCATCAATGTGACAAATCAAGAGCCAATGACTATTACCAGTTTCCATCCTACATATTCTATAGTGGTATTATTCCTTCCAGATTCTACTACGACCCTTTTCCACTGTATGGATGGATCTTCTTATTTGGATCCACATGATAGGTGTCAGTCTTTAGAGCATTATTTTGAGTTGGTTATTGGGTTCCAAAATCTTCCACGAGGAGTTCACATGAGCACTTGGACATGGGACCTGGGCTTACAATGGTGGTTGGACTACTTTAGCATGGTGGATTTTCTTTCTACATGGGACCTTGGTTCTTCAGTCTTCTTCAACATTATGGTCCACAATTATCCATGGGACCCTGGTATATGGTTGTACATCAAGC
>JASDQU011025990.1:30885-48208 GCA_032191745.1 Picea mariana
GCTACAGTAGAGGCAGTTTCCACAATGAAGATTCATCGAGTAATGGAATGGGAGAAGAGCAATCTAGGTTGCAATTTGAATGCCAAGGGTCTGGCTTGTATCGAATTCGACTACGAACAAAGACTGAAGCCCTGGCCACCGCTTGAGAATGAACTCCATGAATTGTAGAGACTTGGATTATAGTTGGATCGACTTCGATCCTTTCAGTGATCGATCGTCGATCACTTGCTTCACGAGATTATGATGCTTTTACTGGTCAAAAACCATGGTGTTGTCAACAATTGTTAACTGGCCATAGGATCGCTTGTACCTGCATGCATTTTTCCTCCATAATCGTCGATGGAATCAACCTCTGAAATCTGTGTCTACCATCCCACGATAACACATGTCTCCATGATCATCCAGTATTGTTTTCCATCAATTATGTTGCCATATCATAATGTTAAGATATTCCTTGATCTTAGGAAACAATTTCTTTTCATTTATAGCAAGAGTTCTGGCTTTATTGACTTTATCGCAAGGGATTTACTCGGGCTCAACAGGAAGGTCGCATCCATCGTAGAAACACATACATATTCTACTGGCTTAGAGAAAACTAATGCCACAATTATCGTTCACATCTCCATAGTTTCGATTAACAAAAACGGTTACCTTTCCCCCCAAAAAATATTCTCTGTTCGATTGGCCTCCATGAGCTCAACTTTTAGATGCATTTTTGGCACAAGTTTCTGATATGGGATTCCAGAAATAGTTGTGTTTGCAAAGGCACCTCCTTCCACCATTGGATTCTTCAGAATCTCTCAGCTAACAATCCAAATTTGGGATGCAGCCTCAATTAGAGAGGTATCCCTTAGTGCCGGGTGAGTTCAACTATATCGAAGCCATCTCTTTTCTCGAACTCCACAAACTGTATATCTCCATGACATGCATTATATTCATCATTGCAAAGAATCCAAACATTATTTTGTTGTATATGAATTAGAAGTATTGTTTTGGCCCTTTGCAGGTGGCGTGGACATCCTCGTTTACATCTTTTGAGTTGGGAAGGGAAACCCTCGACTTGGGAATCAACCCAGACCTTCTTGTGCATCCTGTTAGCACCATGATTTTCATACTAAGGTTAGAAGTTTTCAACAATTTGCAAAGTTATGTTTGTTGGAAACCATATTGTTTTTATGCCTGGCGTCATCTAACATCTCCAAGGGTCAGTTTCAAAAGGAAGGTTTTCATTTATTATTTCCATTTCCATTTGCAACTGCACAATGAAAATTTTTATACGCGCTGCGCAGAGTGCTTCATTGCGCAAAGGATTCTGTCGCGCAGTGGATTTTTCGTCACACAGTGGATTTCGTCGAGATTTCTGTCGCGCAGTGGATTTTCATCATGCAGTGGATTTCATCATGTAGTGGGTTGTCGTGCATGGTATTCTGTTGCACATAGGATGTTGTCGTACAGAGGATGTCATCGCACAATGGATTTTCCTGCGCACAGGCTACAGGTCACACTGCAAAAATGACTGGTTTAGTGGTCAACTTCAAGATCAATTTATGACCAACTAGAGAGGAATTTTGAAAATCCCTGAGAGGTTTTTTTCGAGAAAAAACCAAATAATAAAAAAATCTCGCATATCTGCAAAACGTGTCACAGATTGGGAGATTTGAAGGAATCTTTGAGCCCTATTTTTTAGCTTTCATGATTTCCTGCTTGATACATGTTTTGGCGACATGTATTACGACCATATGGAGATTAATTTAAAGCAAACGAGAGAGTTTTTTATTTATAACAATATTAAATACAAAAACCTCTCTCAGTTTCTAAAAATAATTTTTTATTAGTGATATATGATGTCATATGTAATGCCTATTTTCCCAATTTGTTGCGTAATCCGCTACATTTTTTGTTGTGGGTTACTGTTGCGTAGCAGACTTGCTGTGCAAGGGTGACAGAGTGTCCAACAATGAAAATGATGACTTATCACAACCATAGGGTCTAATTTTGATCATGATAAATGATTGTAAAGAATATCTCGATTACGATTATGATTTGGAAAAGTCAGGTTTCCTATTTTTAGTAAATACGTTGAAGTTATTGCTCTGTTTCAAAGAAACCGGATCCATGATTCTAGGAGAGATTATATTGACCCTAAAAGCCAAGGGTGACATTAGTTTTATATATATGGGGATCATTTTCATGTAAGAGGGGTTAGTTGGCAAAATTGGTAGACGAAAACTATTGTATGTAATTTGAGTTTTTTCACTGAAACTTAATGCAAAGGTCCTGTAACTTGATGAAAACATTCTAGTTGTAGCAGTCAGATGTATTGTGCCTCTTTCTTTGTGTATGTGCTTCCTGTCATCTTTATTCATATCTTTTTCTGTCAATTTCAGAATGAAATTTCAAACTTGTGGATTCGTTGTGCAGTGCCCCTTGTTCGCGCCACTTAGACAAAACATTTTCTTCTAAAGCTAACTCCGAATTCGCCTACAGCGACGCTCAGAGTTACTTTCTGTGTTTTTCTCCCTGCTACACATTACGGTTTTACACTGAAGACTGTTGCTCGCCTAGCATTATCCTCTCAATTTCATTCATTGAGTCATTTGTCTCTGTCATTTCCTCAAATTGACTCCATAGCCCAAGTCTTACTTTCTTGCTCCAGTATAACCAGAACTTGTTTTATCAAAGGTGTTAAATCTACCTATTTCTTTCAAATCCATATTCTACGTGAATAGCGCACCTTCTTAGAGAGCCCTCTCCAGATCTGAAAGGCTAGTTTTGGGTCTCAAAGTTGGTTGAAAAATTTACCTTCGTCGTCTGTTTATCAACCGAACATATTAACAGAGTGCTAACACATCCTTTATCAAATATGGAAGAGTCGCTAAACTATATATTGTGCCAACGTATATGCCAAGAATTTGCTGGGGCGCTGATGGTGGTAGCCGTGTCCTCGTTGGAATTCTCATCATGCAAATCGATCTTGTGAACAAGGTTTCTTGTCACTCTCTGCAAGTTMTGTAATAATTTTGCATCAAACACCGAGAGAAGATACTGCARCTGCAAATGCCTTCTCTGATGGTAGMAKAAATAAAACTTCCTTGTAAAAKCTACTGAAGAGATCGCAAAGCAGTTGAAGGGAATGAATACATGTTTCTTGAAGCCACTGATCCCCAGAAGAAGGTAGATTTCCATCCTTTCCTATATGTATCACTTGATCAAATATGGGGAACAATACATGATGAAATACATTCTCCCAGAACGCTGGTGAGAATTTGTGACCTCTCTCCTTCAACAAATAAAAAATCACCTCAAGTGCACAATTCCTTACTTCTGTCCGAGGATCAGAGGTTAAATCTGACAATCCCACGAGCATTGGAAACCAATAATGCTATGTTACATCAGTGTCTGCATCTATGCCAATAAATTCCATGGGTTTCAAGGAGCCACTTGGAATTAGGCCCTTTGCAAGCCGATCTTCAAAAATACGAAGCAGAGCAATAGCCTTCAAGCTAATTCAAGGACAACTTTTATTGTTATTAAATCCAATAAGACAGTTGACACAATCCATGAAGCAATCCCAAACAACCTGATCAAAGTGTTATAAGACCACTTGCTCCATGTTCTCAAATGCACTTTCAACAATGTATTATGTTTCATCATTGAACTTAATATTGGAATCCCGAGACTTATTTCTCAGAAGCCAAATCGCTACAACAACCGGATTGTCAAAACCTTTCAACAGATAAATAATGACTTCTTTTGTCATGCAATTGATAATGTTATGAAACAAGGTCACCCCTCTACTCATGATTATTTTCCCATACAAATATTTTCATATATTTACATCGCACCTCATGACGGGGTTGATAGAGGTATCATGAATGTTGGGCGCTTTCATGTTGATGAAAAGAGGTTGGAACAAGACTTCCTCACATCAAAGTCTGTCAGCATCGATCAAATGGAAGCTAACGACGACCAAAAAATATGAAAATAGATCCATAAGACACATAAGTGGAATTCATGCTTATTTTTCCAAAACCAAACTTGACATGCAACAATAATGGCTTGCAAGATCACCGAACATGAACATGCTAGAGCTGATACTGGTCTTTGATAATCCAACTCAATTTTTCAAATATGCTATCCATTTCTTACTAAGCCATTCAAACAGATGCTCCTTGAATAGCTGATCCTTTTGAAGAACTGCTTCTGGGATTATTGCCACTGGACTAACTCCTTCATCTGCTTCCTCCTTCTTTGTAGGTGCTTGTGCGAATTTATTTCCACGTTTTGGATGAAGTTGAGGATGAACTTTCCATCATTTTCCAATCCAATGGCCACTCATCTCGCACTGAGTGCAATAGTTCTTTTTCTTCTCCTTTAACATAATATCCTTGTCACGAGGATGTGAAAGGGGTTCTTTTTGTCTTGTCTCACTTTCGGTGGGCATGCTCATCTTCTCTACCCAAAATTTCTTCTTGTGATCCTTGGCTACATCATGGTTGGAAGATCGAGTGAAAGAATGCATATTGCAAGAATCATGCTTCTTAAACTCAAAGAAATAATTTGACTGAATGTGACCCTTATACCTTCCATTCTTATCCTTCTTGTGGATCCGACAAGGACTAGGACTAGATGATTTGACTCCTCTCTTGGAATACAATGATATAGAAATGGTTTTTGAAGTGGCTCTTGCTTCAACGGACTTTGAGCACTCTCCAATCTCCTCTTGACCATATCCCAAACCTGCAAATCATGGTCTTTGTACTACTTTTAATGGTTGAGTGATTCCTTGGCCATGATTTCCAAGTCCACCTCCTCTGTATCCCATCTTCTTGAGGAGCTTCATTCCCACATTATTTTCATACTGAGAAAATATTGAACATGAAGAAACATCATATACCTCGATTTGAGTTTGTGCATCCACGGTAGAAGGCTCTCTGTCTTCCATTCGTTCACCATGCTGCAAATTAGCTAATATATATTCCTTGGTTTGAAATTCGAGCTGCAATTCTTCAATAATCTCGTCGAGGATTTCTCCATGAAGCTGAGACCTCTCTTGAAGTTGTTTCTTCTCTTCTTTTGCAACCTACAAAAGTATCCTCAACTCTGCATTTTCATCTTGAATGTTGTGATTTATCTCTTCTAATTCTTGAAGTCTTTCTTCTTTCTTCTCTCCTTTTCCCATCCTGTAAAGCAGTCAGCCTAGCTCTGATACTGCATGATATGAAAACAGGTGAGTACATTACTCTACGTAGGTTTTCAATCAAGAATCATTTTTTGATGAGTTATTTGCATCAGGATTAAAGGGCATATGAATCCATGATTAACCATGATTTTAAAACAAGAATACACAACATACGTGAACTCAAATGGAATAAAGCACATGAAAATACAAGAGAGAGAGACAACCCATGTTGGTAACATAGTTCACCCCTCCTAGGCTACGTCTCTGGACCCGCTTCAATTGGAATACAAATCACTTTCATTCCTTCTTCAAAAGATGTTGGGACCTTATCATAAGTGATTACATAAGAGATACCTTCTCCTTCAATTAGGATTCAAGAAGACTGCTCACACTCATACCTCTCCATACATCAAGAAGGATAATACCTTACATGAATAGGTCTCTCAATGCTTAGGATTAGTAGCACTATGGCTTTCTAACTCCACTCATTAACTCTCCATTACTCTCCTCCCTTTCAAAGGGATCACATAAGGAATTATATAGTTTTTCCTCACTCCCTCTTAAGAAAGAGAATTAACTCCTATATCCACAATAATAGGATCTAATTACAAAAGAGGAAAAAGAAGATCCATGAATGTAGGATCTCAAACTATCTTCAAGCACATAATGGGAAAAGTCTCAAAACCACCCAAGACTCTTCATCCATGTCCTTGATTCTCTCAACCTATAATTGAGAATAATGGAAAATTGGTGTGAGGTGGTTTCTCACATAAAAACCAATTTCCCTAATTACAATTTCAATGAAAAATACGTGAGTCTTAATTTCCTCACAAGTATTAATCATTTTACAAAAAGAATTAAGTGCATGAGTTTTACAAAATATCATAAAGCCTAATTAAATGCATGAACATMTCATAAAAGCATAAAATAAATGCATGAACCTTTTCCTCACAAAGCATTAATAAAATGTATGAGAAAATAAAACTCAAAACATATAAGTTCACCATCTTCACCGCTCTACATATCAATTTGGTGAACACAATAAAGTCCTTCCATGTGTGGAAATCTATCAGGATCACTCATACTTGCAACATTATTTTTGATTTCAAAMTCTAGTTTATAAGACAAGGATATGATTTCCTGAGCTGGGGAAATAAAAACCACTCCAACACCAATAGTTTCTTTAGAAGAGGCACCATAAAAAAACATCTTTCAAACTAGGGTATCTTGAGGAGGTATCTCACAAGTTTTAATAGGATTTTTTTTCACGAATAAGGTTAATGCTGGCAACTATCCTAACATCCTTAATATTGCATGATGAAGTGTCCTATGAGTGCATTTCTCTTCTTTCCAAGTGTCCTTTCATCTTTAAACTAACCTTCAAACAACTGTCCCATGCTCCCCTATCCATATAGCAATCATTGATCCTCTTGAAACCTTAAAAATAGGAGTTCGCAACATATCCTTTAGCACCAACTATATCATCCAGTTTTCAGCAAAGTTCGCAAGGCTTCACTGTAGAAACCAGTTCACAGTGTCCAAGAAGAAATAACAAAACAAATCCTTTCCTATCCTCCAATTTAGCTAAAAACACTCATGGAGTACCTAGTGGCTGTGACTTGAAGACTGATATCCTTGAGCTTGAATAAGTCTATTTGCAGATGGTATAACCTCCAACTCACTTTCACCAGCCAGTTCGCAACAGTTTCCGTAGCATCTGTCTGAAAGCACCAATGTTTGCAACACCGAGCTAGAAGTAATTTGAAAGCTTGGAAAAATAGTTAAAAGCTTTAATGATGAAATCACATACTATATTTTTAAAAATATAAGTGCTGAAAACAAGGAGATCTTGGCCGAAAAGGCTCATGAGCGCAATGATGGTGATGAAAGCATAATATATTTTGGATGTGTTGCAAACTATCTGATGAGATGGCAACATACAAAATGAACTTGACTTAACCTTCTAACGGGTAAATGGAGAAAGTGGAGGGGTCTGCATACATGATGGAAGAGGTGACATGTCAGGGTGGTAGTGGAGGCATAAAAGATACTAAAGGTGATGGCTTGTCCAACTTATCATGCTAATCAAGATGTAACCCAAGGATTATAGACCAACCTCCACACTACTCTTTAATTTATTTCTGTCAAAACCCAAAAAGACTATAGGGAAAAGACAGAACCAAAAATTAAAACAACATTAATGACTCAAAATAAAAAACCTAAAGATTATTTGACCCAAACAAATTCATGTGATAACAAACCTAATAACAACAACAAAAACTTAACATGGTATCAGAGCTTGACTGAATAGAGCATCTTTCACCGACAATCTAGACATCAGTGTTGTCGTATATGAAAATTAGGGCTTTCTATGGAAGATAAATTTTTGACCAAAAACTATCTTGGGAAGTGCACCCTTCCCTAGCGCATCTCTTAGTAGCTTGAGCGAACTTTTCTAGTGGCTAGTTTCTTTGGAAAGTCAAACCCTTGTTTTGACTGGTACCAAAAAACTAGAAAACCAGAACCAGTACCATAAGTACTAGTCCAAAATTGTGCAGGTCAAATTTCAAGGGGTAAAACTTGGTTTTTTCTTAAATACTCAGCTCTAGCAAACTCACCTCATCCCAACGCATCTCCTGGTAAGCTCAGTTTCTATTTTTGAGAATTTTCATTTTCTGGTCATTTTCTTAGCTCTAGGTCAAGATGTCTGCAAGAACCAAGCTTGTTGACAAGTTAGAAGGTGTGGAAAATTTATGTACCTAGAAGTACATAATTGGACTCATTCTTGAAGAGAATGACCTTGCAAAATTCATAAAAAAAAATGTACCAGAACCCGAAGAAAATGCATCCAAAGAGAAATACAAGAAGGATATGATTAAGGTCAAAAGAATAATTGTAGATTCCATTAAAGACCACTTGATCCCTCAAGTGTCTTCTAAGAATACTCAAAAATATATGTTTGATGCCCTAACCATAATTTATGAAGGAAATAACATCAACCATAAGATGAACTTGAGAACCCAACTCAAGAATACAAAGATGCAGAAAGGAGAAGCAATTCAAGACTATTTCTCTAGGGTTTCTCAATTCAAGGAACAATTAGAGGCAATTGGAGAAAAGTTGGATGAATATGAACTCATAATGACAACTCTTAATGGTTTCACAATACCTTGGGATTCCTTCATCCAAACTATTTGTGCAAGAAAAGAGAAACTCCAATTTTACAGTTTATGGGAAGAATGTGTTCAAGAAGAAGAAAGAGTGACCAATAGAGAATCTGCCCTATTAAGAGATGAAGACCAAGCCTTAACTTCTCATGCTAAAGGAGGTAAGAAAAAGTCTCATTTTCAAAAGGAGACCCACTTTCATAAAGAATCTCACCCTCCAAAGAGATTCCGAAAATATCATAAGGGTCAAAGAAAGGGAAAAGATTTCTACTCTTATCAATGTTATCATTGTGATAAGATGGGACACATTTTTAAGAACTGTCCTGCTAGAAGGGAAGAATACAAGAAGAGAAATAAAAAAATACATCATGCCCATGCAGCTGAAGATGATGAACCACCCAAGAATTTAACTAAAGAAGAGATTGGAGATTATGTTTTTCTTTCAGCCCTGTCAGGATCTTTGACACCTCGAGGGGATACTTGGCTCATAGATAGTGGTGCCTCTAAGCATATTATAGGCCAAAAATATATTCTCTCTAGTCTTACAGAAAAGGACTTCCCCCAAAAAATTTCACTTGGACATGATTATCAATACCCTATCAAAGGAATGGGAGAATCCACCTACAAACTTGATTCATGAACTCTGATGAGAATGAAGGATGCACTTTATGTACCAGGTTTGACAAAGAACTTACTTTCTATCTAAACTCTAGATAAGAAAGGTTTTAGGGTTGCATTCATAGATGGTGAATATGTGGCCTAAAGGGAAAAATATATAAGATGCAGTTGTTATTGGAACAAAAGAAGGTGGGTTGTACAAGTTAAAAGGTCACTCAACTGTAGCCTTAACTCACTCTACTGAAAGTCCTTATGGACTTTGGCATAGAAGACTATCTCAAATCAACTACAAAGCATTACCATATGTAAGCAAGGTAGTTACAGGATTACTATAATTAAAGGTTGATCATGAAGGTGTATGCAAGGGATGTGCAAAAGGAAAGAACATAAAGAATCATTTTCCAAAGAGCGACAATAAAGCAAAAGGAATCTTAGAGCATGTCCACTAAGATGTATGTGGTCCAATGCCATCAACCTCTCTAAGTGGGTATGTATACTATGTATCCTTTATTGATGATTACTCTTGTAAGACTTGGGTTTATTTCTTGAAATCAAAATATTAGGTACTTTGAAAGTTCAAGGAATTCAAAGCCTTGGTAGAAAAACTCTCCAAAAGGAAAATCAAGATACTTAGGTCAAGAAATTGAGGAGACTGCACTTCAAATGAATTTGGAAGTTTTTGCAGAGATGTCGAGATTAAGAGGGAGCTCACCACTCCCTATAATCCTCAACAAAATGGTGTAGCAGAAATAAATAATAGAATGATTATGGAAGCAATAAAGACTATGATTCATGATCAAGATATTCCAATGCACTTATGGGATGAAGCAACAAGAACAACAATATATGTCCAAAACAAATTATTCCATAGTGAAATTACATTCAAAACTCTCGAAGAAATGTTCACCAGAAATAAGCCAGAAGTAAGCCAGAAGTAAGCCATCTCAAAATATTTGGTTGTCTAGTATTTGTACACATTCCAAAAGAAAAGAGAACTAAGTTGGATCCTTCAGGAAAGAAGGGAATATTTGTTGGATACTGTGAGGTCTCTTAGGCATTCATAATTTACATACCAGGTTACCATCATATTGAGATCAACAAAGATGTAACCTTTGATGAATATGAAACACTCAAAAGATCAAGGAAATTCCATCTTGAATAAGTATATGAAGAAGAACATGTAGCTCCCAGAGTTGTAGAACCCGTGAAGGAAGTTACAGTTACCCCTAATGATGAGATTCTAGAAGATCATGATATGATAAAATCTCAAGAACCTCCCCGTATGACGATCTCTCACAAGAGAAATCTAGCTTTGAAAAGGGAAATGATTCAATATGTAGAGAAGTGTGGTGCCCCAAAAGGAACTATGAGACAAATAAAGAAACCCAAGCCATTCTCCAGCTATATGGCCTTGATGTGTGATCTCATAGAAAAGGAACCTACTTGCTTTGAAGAAGCCATTTAGAAGAAAGAATGGATGGATGCCATGATAGAAGAATACCAATCCATTATAAAGAATGATGTATGGGAAGTAGTTCCCAAACCAAATAACAAAGATGTGGTGTCTTCTAGGTATATATATACAAAATAAAACATGCAACAAAAAAAGTATTGAAAAACAGAAGGCAATATTTGTGGCTCGTGGTTTTTCTCAAAAGGAAGGTATTGATTATGAAGATAAATTTTCTCCTGTATCCAGATACACTTCTATCAGAACCATCATAGCTCTTGCAACAAAAATGAAGTGGAATTTATACCAAATGGATATAAAAACAAATTTCTTAAATGTTGTTATTGAGGAATAAGTGTATATAGAACAACCACAGGGGTTTGAAGTTGAAGATAGAAAGACTCATGTATGCAGGTTGAAGAAATATTTGTACGGGTTGTGATGTAGGAGCATCGTCAGTGAACATGCGTGGAAGGACAACTCAATGCCTTAGAATCATTTCATAATCTTAAACGTTGGCCTTCACTGCGAATCTTTTGGAGCTGATTGAAAACCGGAAGAAGATCAAACACTTGGAAGTTGAATGATCACAAGTGATCTGGGAGTTTCACTCCTAGTCTTAAATGTAAATGAACTTAGGTAGCAATTAGGTTTTTCTTTTCGGGTAGAAGAGTAGTCAGGGGGAACCCTAAGGACCCTCTAAGATAAATATAGGTTTGGTACGCCCAAATGGGGATGTTGCAAGTTAGTAGGAAATTTCTGAGTTTTTAGTTGTTGTTTGATCATAGCTGTAGCCATTTATTTTTGAATGAATATAACAGAGAAAAATTGATCCAATGCATGGTGTTGTTACTGTTTTCAATTCTCTGTTATTGTTGTTTTCATGAATGAATGAATTTTGTTACGAACGTATGAAATTGTGATATGTTTGCATAAGTTCCAATTGTATCTCTTCGATTGAGTTGGTGCAAGGTGTGCACACAGTCTGCAAGGAGTGCGTTGACAGAATCTGTTTTGATTCCGAAGCTCAGAAGAGATGGTGTGAACTTTCCCTTTGCAAGGAGTGTAAAGTGACTGTTGCAAGGTGTGCACAATCGTCTGCAAGAACCCAAAAATTGCACAAGAATCTATTGCAAGGAGTGCACAGATCTAAAACTTGAATAAGTGTCGAAGTGACTCTCTAAGAAGTCAAAGGAGAAGAGGGAAAGAAATCTCAGAAGAGATAGCAGTTTTCAGAAGTGCAGACGAGGCCCAAGAGATGGATTCATAGGAGGAATAAAGGTCGAGGCCTTTGAATACTTAGAAAATATTCTAAGTTGGAGGAAGTCAAAAGCTCAGGAGGAGGAGCGACAATGGTCGTTGGATCACAACTCAGAGGACCAACAGCCATATGATCAAAGAAAGGTGCACGAGCCTTAGCACTTTTCACAAGCAGGAGGGTGAATTCACCAAATTTCTGAAGTCCCTAAGAAATTTGGGGTCATCCATCGTCAAGGAGGACAGGGGGCATGAGATCGACAACTTCAGAAGTTCATGGACAAAGAGGATGTGAAATCTCTAAAGCATATCTCGACCGTTGATCAAGAATATAGTCAGAGAGCCATTGATTTGGTTGAAGGGACCAAAATCCTGAAACAACGAGAGACGTCGATTTGAAGGTGGACACGTGGCGATGGATTATGAACTCTAGAGAAATCATTTCAAAGGTTTCAGTTGAGAGTTGAAACTCCCGAATCCCAGAGAGTCGGAGAGACGAAGTGAATGTCAAACTTTAGATTCAGAGGGATACGTTGCGATGGATCGTGAACTCCAAAGAAATCACTTCGATAATTTTCAGTTGAGAGTTGAAACTCCCAAAGCCTGGAGAGTCGGAGAGCTGAAGTGAAACTCAATCGTCAGAGCCAGAGGATAGGTGGTGTGAATCTGTGGATTTAAGGTAAAGACCCGAAGCAAACATCAACCGTCAGATTGTTTGAAGTAAATCCCCACCATCCGATTCAAGAGGATGCATGGAAGAATCCCATGTACTTCAAGGGGAGTAAAGTTTGATACTTGAAAAATATGAAGTCTGAATACCCACAGGGATCAAAACCATTGATTAGAAGGGGACACATGGTAGAAGATCCGTCATTGCAGAAGAAAGGAAAGTTTGAGATTTGAGAATTCCAAAGTCCAGAATTTTGAAACGACCATAGCCGTCGGTTTGGGAGAGGTAGATATGAACTGTTGATTTCCAAGAGGTAGATATCGGTCGTCCATTTAGAAGCATTGTCAATATTGTGAGATCGACGGTCACCTCACATTGTAGGGATAGAAGGTGCTTGAGCTTTAAAAAGATGAGGGTGGTATGCAATCGAGACCATGGTATTGGTAAAAGGACACGTGGTGGCTTGAGGTAAATTGTGGGGTGAAAAGTAGTTTGGTTCCAAACCGCTTTGGGGCGCGCCTCCAATCATGTGGTTACGTGAGGTCATCGCCCAAGGTCACATCAAGGAGGGGCTTATCGAAAAAAGGATCTAGTGCCCAAAATCTGAGACTTCGCAAGAGCGAAGGGGAAGGTCGCGGGTGCCATAAGACCTGCACCAGAAAGCCGAAAGGGATTGTTTTTATATACAGAATGAAACCATCAAGGTTTCATAGAGACAATTCGTCTCAAAATTGAAGATCCTTGACCAGGAGGTTGCATAGCCTGTAGGAGAGAAGGGGGTCTGCATCAAGTGGTATCAGAGCAAAAATTTAGCTTGCAGACAACAGGCAAAGGAAAGGAGACAAAGGAGCTCAAAGGTGTACTCTGAGTGTGAGAGACGGTCAACACAATGCCACCAAGGAGACGAGTGAGAAACCTTTAGCCAATCGTGTTGTAGAAAGAGAAATGTGAGAGCTTTGTGCAAGATTAGAGGCGATGGAGGCAACCCATAGGAGGGCACCTGATGCTAGAGACATCAATGATGCAGAGAGTGAAGAAGTAGAAGTCAAAGAAGCTACAGGGGAAAATGTTTCTGAAGAATGCTTGTTGAGAGCAGTTGTTAGATTGGGAGCTAGAGCCAAGATAGAGGTCCCAATGTATGAAGGAAATTTGGATGTTGAAGAGCTGCTGGATTGGACAAGATCCATGGACAAATATTTCGACTATGAAGATGTCAATGAGGATAAAAGGATGAGACATGTTGTCACCAGACTAAAAGGACATGCAACACTGTGGTGGGATGAACTGGAGGCTGAGAGGAGAAGCAAGGGAAAACAAAAGATAAAGAATTGGGACATAATGGTAGCCAAACTGAAGGCTAAATTCATGCCCAAAGATTATCATATCAAACTGTTCAGGAAACTACAAAACCTGAGATACAAGGGTATGCCATTTAAAGAGTACACAAAGTATTTCTACAAGCTGAACATCAGAACTGGACAAAGAGAGAAATATGAAGAAAAATTTGCCAGGTATATAAATGGTCTGAGGTATGAAATCCAGGATGAGATCAAAATGATGTTAGTGAGGACATTAGAGGATGCTTATAAATTTTCACTGAAGGCAGAGGAGAAGTTGGCTAGAAAACAAAGCCAACGAGAAAGAGGTAGGAGCCTGGCCTCGAACAAAGGCAAGGGAGTTTCCCATGAAAAGGAACATAAATCCAAAGAAGAGATTGAGAAACTGCACAGTCACTCGGAAAGAGGAGGAAGTTCCTGAGGAAGACAAGGTGGCGGAATAATTTCTTCTAGAGGAAGAGGAAGAAGCAAAGGAGGAGAAGTAAGGTGCTATGCATGTGGAAAGACAAAGCACATGTCTTGGGAATGTCCCGAGAAAAACAAAGAAGGAGGACGTGAAACTCACATTTCAGAAGCATAGAGAAGGAATGTTGAAGCATAAGGAGTAGAGTATGGAATATCCCTGATGTTGAGAAAGGTTCTCTTAAAACCAGAGGCAGAAGTTGAAAATCTAGTGCAGAGGAATAGTTTATTCAGGATAGCTTGCAAGACTAAAGACAGAGTATGCAAGGTGATAATTGACAATGTGAGCACTTATAACTTAGTATCCACAGAGATGGTGGAGAAATTGGAGTTGGATACAAATGCACATCTGAATCCATACAAAGTCTCATGGTTGCAGAAAGGACACCAGGTAATGGTTACTAAACAATGCCTTGTTGAATTTAAGATAGAAGGATATAGAGATGAAATTCTATGTGATGTAATTCCTATGGATGTATGTCATATCTTGTTGGGAAGGCCATGGAAGTTTGATAGGAATGTCATCCATGATGGGAGGAAGAATACATACACCTGGGAGAAGAATGGTAGGACACACATGTTTTTGCCAATAGAAGAGAAGAAAGTGAAAGAAGAAGCCAACTCAAGCATACTTCTCATGAGAGGGAAGGAACTCCCGAAAGAAGTCAATAAAGAAGAGGAGATGTAGTTTGTTGTGGTGAGGAAACCCATAATTATCCTTACAAGTACTTCGATGGATGATTTACCTAAAGAAGTTCAGGAATTGTTGGATAATTTTACTAACATAGTGGTGGATGAGCTGCCTAACTCATTTCCACCCATCAGAAGTATCATCCATCATATTGATTTGATACCAAGAGAAAGTCTACCAAACAAAGCAGAATAAAAACTGACACCTCAAGAGAATGAGGAGGTAAAGAACCAAGTCCAGGAATTGTTAGACAAGGGTTTGGTCAGAGAGAGCTTGAGTCCATACGTAGTACCAACAATGTTTAGTCTAAAGAAGGATAGAGGATGGAGAATGTGTACAGATTCAAGAGCCATTAACAATATCACCATCATGTATATATTCCCTTTGCCAATAATGAATGATTTAATGGATTGTTTAAGTGGAGAAAATTTCTTTTCTAAGATAGATTTGAAAAGCGGATATCACCAGATAAGAATGAGAGAAGGTGATGAGTGGAAGACAACCTTTAAGACAAATGAAGGTTTGTATGAGTGGCTTGTTATGCCATTTGGCTTAACAAATGCCCCGAGTAATTTTATGAGGTTGATGAATGAAATATTGAAATATTTCATTGGCAAGTTCATGGTTGTATATATGGATGATATGATGGTCTTTAGCAGGACTAAAGAGGATCATTTGAGACACCTGACACTAGTGATGAGGAGACTACAACAGGAGAAGTTGTTGATAAACCTGAAGAAGTCCTCTTTTATGAAGACATATCTCATTTACTTGGGTTTTGCGATCTCTTCAAATGAACTGAAGATGGATCCAGAGAAGGTGAAAGCAATCAAAGAATGGCCATCACCAAGGAGTATGTTTGAGGTAAGAAGCTTCCATGGATTAACAAGTTTCTATAGGAAGTTCATYAGAGATTTYAGTGGGATTTGTGCACCAATGATGGATACAATGAAGAAGAAGCAAAAGTATTTTAAATGGATAGAGGAGGTCGAGCGAAGCTTCAATATATTGAAGGAGAAAATAACAGACCAACCAATTATGGTCTTACCAAATTTTGGAAAGACATTTCAAGTGAGATGTGATGCAAGTGGAGATGCAATTGGAGTATTTTGAGCCAGGATAATAGGCATGTTTCCTATTTTAGTGAGAAGCTGAATGAGGCCAAGAGAAAATACTCCACATATGATAAGGATTTTTATTCCATAATTCAAGCCCCAAAGAAGTGGATACACTACCTTGTCCCACATGAATTTGTCTTGTATAGCGATAACCAGGCTTTACAATTCATAACCAAGCAAGAAAAATTGAATTAGAGGCATGCAAAGTGAATTGAGTTTATGCATAATTTTATTTTTGTCATAAAACATATTGTTGGGAATGCTAACAAAGTTGTTGATGCATTGAGTAGAAGATGTCTAATTCTCCAAAAGTTTCAGTTGAAGACCTTAGGGGTTTGAACACCTTAAGGATATGTATTGTGATGATGTAGATTTGAAGGAAGCATACGAAGCATGTGCAAATCCTGTGCTGAGAGACAAGAGCGAGTGAACAAATTATATGATTCAAGAGGGATTGTTGTTCAAGGGAAATCAATTGTGCATACCAAAATGCTCAATGAGGGATAACCTTTTGAAGGAAAAACATAGTGGAGGATTGGTTGGACATTTAGGCCATGATAAAACATTTGCACAGTTGAGCAGCTCATACTATTGGCTAGGTATTAGAACATAAGTGATAAAATTTGTGAATAGATGTAGAATCTGCCAACATGCAAAGGGTAAAAGATAGAACGCTAGGTTGTATCAACCATTTCCAATACCAGAGAGGCCTTGGGATGCAATAAGCATGGATTTTGTGTTGGGACTTCCAATAACGCAAAGAGGATGTGATTTCATATTTGTGGTGGTGGATAGATTTTCAAAGATGGCACACTTTATCCCACGCCAGAAGACTAGTGATGAAACACATGTTGCAAATTTGTTTTTCAAGGAAGTTGTAACACTTCATGGACTACCCAGGAGCATTGTCTCAGACATAAACACTAAATTTGTTGGTCATTTTTGGAGAACACTGTGGAAGAAGTTGGGGATAGATTTTTCCTTCACCTCAGACAGATGGACAGACTGAGGTGGTAAACATAAGTTTGGGAAACTTATTGAGGAGTCTAGTCACTGAGCATCATAATTAGTGGAATCAGATTCTGCCACAAGCGAAATTTGTATACAATGACTCACCAAATAGGAGCACTGGAAAGAGCCCATTCCAAATATTGTATGGAATTCAACCAAGGGGAGTATCTGAGTTGAGAGACTTAGAACAAAATGAGATCAGAAGTGTTGGAGTAGAAGATTTTGTTGCAGAAATGTAGAAGCTCCATAGCTAGATCAGAGGACAGCTGCATAGCTCTAGCCAAGAGTACAAGCGCAGAGTTGATCAACATTGAAGAGAGATTCAATTTGAAGTAGGAGATCAGGTTCTGGCACATCTCA
>JASDQU011025991.1:16486-29652 GCA_032191745.1 Picea mariana
TATATATAACCTAATATTATTTTATATTAATATTAATATATATAACCCCTCTCTATATATCTTATTATTAATTAATCTAGATATCTCTATTTATATATTAATCACCTCTTTATATATATCCTATTAATAATTAATCTAGATATCTTTATTTATATATTAATCCTCTTTTAATATAGATTATTTAAATATATAAATAAACTATAATATATATTAATGTTATATTTTAATATGTAGATATTTGCCATATATATATATATATATATATAAACATTATAATCATCTAAATGTAAATATGTAAAATATAAAATTGATGAATTTGAATGTGAAGAGTGTTAACTCTATTTTTTTGCACGAGATAGATGGTAAAGATGAATCTTTCAACGTTTCTTACCCTTGAATGAGAATTCACTTATACTTGCCACATACTTTCTTGTTTTGTAAATTTACATCACTATTTAGATGAAAACGATGTCATGGATATTTGCAATAATTTAATAAAGGTGGTTTAACATGTTCAAAACAAATTTCATTCTCGTCGACTACTAGAATACATATATCATTAGATCTAATAAATAATGAACGAAAATATATTAATAAACGATCACATAAGACTCTAAACCGAGAGTGTTAACGGAGTTTTGCAAAGGACTCTCGGGATGGAAAACCTATGAATATATATAACCTTATTAAAAGTCCACGTAATACATACTAAGCAGTAATGTTGTAAAGTAATTAACCTATTAATGTTTGTTTAGAACCATTCATAATATCTATGCATGTATAATTTTGGTTAGTTATATTTACTTAAAATTAACCACCCAAGGGTTAATTTCAATTTATGTTTTTAATCGTTTTATTTATTTTATATAACTCATCGCTTATAATTATACTTGTTTTTAAAGAAGACAATGTAATAATTATACTTATTTTATATCAAATTTAGATTATTGAAATAAAATGAAATCAAATGCATATTAATAAAATGAAAACTTCCTTGATTATTGAAATCAAATGCAGATTACTAAAATGAAAACCCTCGATTATTGGAATCAAATGACGATTATTGAAATCAAATGCGTAGAGAAAACAATTGGCACTGAAACAAAACTATTAGCAGAAATGAAATGCATATTGATTCTTGTTACCTATAATGTTGATGAAAATATCAAAAGAGGAACAACATATTAGTCGACACAGTGAGTAACTACACCATTGAAAATCTAACCTCTAGGGTTCTTGTCTTAGCCATGCATCTGCATGCTTGGAGTAGTCAGTGTGTTTCCAATGGTGCATGCTTGGAGTAGTTAGTGTGTGTCCTCTTGCATATCATTCTACTCTGGACCTTATCTCTCAATGTTATCCTTCTATCTGAACACAATTTTTTCCCAAATTTTTAAAGCTACAACTACATATTTGAACTCATAAACGAAAATAAAATATTTTCTTACATGTTTTCTCTATCGATTGATGATGTTGTTTCCTTCGTCCATGTGCGTTATTGATGATTCTCCTCTCTTTTATGCTTCCTTCATTTGATCTTTCCTTCGTTCACTGCGCATCCACTTTTCTGGTTAGATATGAAAAGGAAAGAAATTTCCAAGGGTTTTTTTACATAAATCTAAAACCAAAATGGTTGGGGAGTGCTAAAGGTAAAAACATCATAAATACTAATTAAACTGAGCAAGAAGGCACAGTTGGTGGGCATAGATGGTAGGCACAGACTTGCACAAAGTAAAAACGCCTCATTAATTTTCTCTATTAATTTAATATCATATCTTGCAATTGACATCTAGTAAGAGCTAGATGACATGATATGATTAATTTAATATCATATGATGGATGCATGTATAGATATGATGGTATTACTTTTACTTAGGTTGCCTAACAGGTGTTACTTCTACCTGGGTATAGATATGATAGATGCATGTATCAAGGTGAATTCCTCGCATAATGATATATTCCCAGAAAAATGATGTTGATTGGTCCTTAAGGACGTTCACTAATTGTTCTTGTTGTCTACATCTAGTCCTAAATTGATATGTAGGAACTTACCAGGACTAATATCATAAGGCATGGTATAGGATCCGACAGATTCATCTATTTCAAAGATAAAAGATGTTGAAGAAAGATTTGATGGGTCCAAATGCTCTTGAAATTATTCACCAAACATATAATCAAATTGAGGGAAAGATTGAGGAAAATAAACACATGTGATTGCATAAATGAATTGATTTAACACATTCTCTGTCGTTTTCTCCCGAAGTTCCCAGGAGTGATCACTAGGAAACATGGGTTCTTCCCAGTTTTCGTTCTCATATGGACATTCAAGCCACCATAGATTTTCTATAACAGGTTGAGCTGGTGAATATATCGTAAGTTTCTTCATAGAAATTCCATTAGAGATAGTCATTTCACCTTCTCGACAACCAATGAATGCAATATTGGCTGTAGCCAACCAAGGTCTTCCCAAAATAACAGGATACCCTTTAGCAGAATCCTTTCAATGAATGACAAGGAAGTCTACCGGATATTCCCATGATGCTAATGTGACTATGATATCATCCAATATCCCTTCAGGTACAACTTTTGTATTATCTACCAATTCCAAAATAGTCAGGGTAGGTCGAAGAAAGTGTTTCAACTATAATTCTTCTAGAGTAGTGACAGTCATAACATTAATGATCTCCCTAGGTATATGAGCATATTTCCAATGGGAATATTATTAATGGTTATCGTTACTACTGGATTCCCAGGATTTTCATACTTCATGACCCTAGGCTTCTATGATATGTATTCAGGCAACTCTCCTACCAGATGCAATGTTGGAGGGTCTTTTTGTTTTATAACTGGATTTTTGATACATGTTTCCTTAATTACCTTACTATAAATCAGGATATCCTTTATTGCTTGTAACAAGGGAATTTTGACACAGATATTTTTTAATTCGTTTATAATGTTGAATTCTGGCCGAATCATTGGTTTTTCGATTGCTAATCTCTCCGGATAGGGAGGAACTTTTGTAGTTTGTAAGGATTCACTCTGGGGAGGCTTGTGTTCTTGATATTTGAGAATAATAACATCTTCCCATTAAGTTTCATTTGTGGTTTGGTCGAGAGTTTCATCTCCGTCTTGCTCACGGATGACTACTGAAGGTTTTTGTTTATCCAAAACTTTCCCTGACCTTAGTTGAATCTCATGTAATGGAACATGAAAAATAACATATGTCGGAAAAGTTTGCAACTCAACATTATGAAGAGGTTGAGTTGGTTTATTGTTTGTGTTAGGAACCGGTTGTGCTGGTAATAATGTTGGTCTTGGGGGACTTGCATTTTGAAATTGATGAGGTTGTTGTGGAATAGGAGGTAAGGTGGAGGGACAAAACCTGGAAAAAGTTGTTGAATATTTGGTAGAAATTGTGGATAAGGATGAGTGGGCATAGGAACAGGTGGAATCTGAGTGTTTTCCGGGGTGTGTCCTCCCCTCCATCCTTGTAGCCAAGGATGGTGCGAAGCATATTGTGGAGACCAGTTTTTCCAATTTGGTAAGTTCCACTATTGTGGTTGTTGGTAATAAGGTGGAGCTTGAGGTGGTGGATCTTGGTACATAGGCTGACTCCTAGGCTACCTTGGCCTTCTAGGTGCATAAGAAGATATCCCAGGATCCCCACTTTTATAAATGGATAATAAACCAAGAAGTTATGGGCATTTTTCAGTTGGATGATCTTCAGTACAGAAGCCACAGACTGAGATGTTGTCTAATGGGAATTCCCTTGAGTAATTCTTCCTCCTACACCTCAGAAAAATATGCACATCGCAACATTCTTTTCCTCTGGTTTTTTCGTAGTCTTTAAAGTGTACAATTCATAACCTATTGTACTTAAAATATCATTTTTTAAGTTTTCTAATAGGTTTCCTATTTCCATCCTTGTAATCCCACCAGAACTAACTCCTTTTGAGTTTTTACTATAGGGATCCCGAACACCCTTTCCAGTTTTAGCCCTGCTTCTCGAGTAGTTTCTACACATCTCACAAATATTAGCAAATGGTTTATGGGAGACATCTCCTGATGCCATCAGATTAAGTTTTTCTATATATTCTTCCAAAATTCCTTTAAGAAAAAGGGTTCTGAATGCATCGTATGGAAGTTCATTATATTTTTATTTTTGTAAGATATAGGCAAACCGTTCCATGTAATCTTCAAGACTCTCGTCTTCTAATTGTTGAATTTTAAAGATATCATTCCGAGAATCTTTAGATTTTCAATAGTCTTGGTATTTCCTAAGGAATATGGTCTTCATATCTTCCCAATATCTAATACTAGATTCTCTTAATCCCATGAAACATCTAAGTGCATAATCTTTAAGAGTGGCAGAAAACAGTTTTATTTTTGAGCATCTTGCAAGTAGTTATGACTTTTGCACAAGATGTCAAACTCAAATAGGAAGGTTCTTGGATCCTCACTTCTCTTACCATAAAAGGTAGGTAGTGCATAAAGTGGAATGTTCTTCATAATAACATCTTGTGTGGTATCCAAAAGTGGTTTATGTTTGGTTTCCTACTTCTTCTCCCTCATAATGTCTTACATGATTATGGTTCTCATGTTCATCCATACTGATCTAATTCCCAAAAAGAGAATGCCTTAGTGGTTTTATTCTTGGAGATAATTAGGCGTCCCAACGTTCTTTTTTAGGAGATATATACCTCCGATAGGAAAAATTATCTGCTATTTGGATTTCAGGGACTTTTCTTGAGCCTGTTGAAACTATTGGTTCAGAAGTAGCTTTTACAACTTGAGACACAACTGAATTTGTTGAACGTCCAAAGAGAGCATTCACCTGTTAAGGGTCAATGATATCTATAAATTTTGAATCCCCTATTGGTGGTAAAAAGGAAAAATTTGTTTTGGCTGGTTTTGATGATGATAAATTGGAAGGTTCAAGTAGTTTTACCTCCTGTCCTTCTATTGTTGGTGTCTCAACTTCATGTTTTATGGTTTCCTCAATTTTTGTCTTTTCTGAAACTTTTTTATCTTTTTAGGTTGAGATATCTCCTACTTGTACTTTCTAATACCGTTCTGTAGAGTTTATAGATGGATTATTTCTTCCTCCAAAAAGGTTAGAAGGAAATTTGGTTGGTAATTTTGGATTGGTTTTAACATATCTACCCTTTGGGTCCCTAGGTTTGTTCATGAAAGAAAAACAAAAAATAAAACTATCATTGAGTTTGGGGGAACCTTCTATAACATATGTGTAGGTTCTTACCTCTCGTCTTAATGTTACCCCGCCACCAAACTAGCACTAATGTTCAGAAATAATTGACTTCCTAATTGTTTTCTACCTTTATACAACTCCCTGGAAACGACGCCAAAAATGATGGGTAAATTATATACTTTAATTTCCCTCAATTAAATTATCAACCACGGTAAGTAAACTTAGAGTTGTGACATGGTATGAGTCAAGGTAGGGAAAGGATTAACTTCTTATGAGATTTGGAAAGTGGGTTTAACTAGGCAAGAAGATGGTTTATTCTAGGGATCTATCTTCAATTTACAATTCTATTTTTAGAAGAAGATTATAAACAAATTGAACTCTGTTTGGATAGTGAACTTTACTTTGAATATACATAGCAATCTATGACTATGATCAGTGATCTCATTACTCTAAGTAAGAAATTCTTGAATAGAAACAAGCTATCCTTCCTTAAAAACAACTCTTCGAAGTGAACTCTATTCCTAAAGCATATTTTCAAGAACTCACAATTACTTTTATTCTACATGAGATAAACCATATCATTACACTAATATTACTGACTGGAAGTAAACAACATCATCTAATTCATACTATCCCGTTGAAGAAGGAAGACAACATCATTTATGTCTACAATGGAAAATGATGACATCTAGATGTAGTGGTTGTGTCTACGATGGCGAATTATATCACGATGGAATATTAACACTACTGATAATTCAAATGGAATGCATACAATACCGACTTCTACATAGATGTGTAAAGTAGAGATAAAACCATCTAAGGAAAACTTCACCATTAAAGAAATATCAATTGAATAAATACATATCCTTGTAATTAACATAATCTATAAACATTATTTGAAGGAGCTTCAAAATTAGCAATTATCCTACCACACTAAGACTAACACAGAGATGCACAAAGATAATAATCTATGCATCCCTACAGGGATTAATTTAAACTAGAGCTAAATGAATCATAGATGACTGTTATGTACACTTTCTTGATGACCAGTCTGTAAGGTAAAGTACAACTTATCCTAATGAGAAAAGAAAGATATGTGTATATGAACAATGAGATGATCAGGAGCATGTATAAGGAAATGAAACACAACCTAAATAAATAACCTCCATAAGAGAGTTATATAGAAGATAATGCATAGGTAGATGTCTAGATATGGAAAATTACAAATAACCTGCAAGTCAGATAAGGAAGTACAACTTAAATAAGAAACCTACACAAGAGAGTTATATATTAAAATATGACTACACAACAAGTTAACAAAACACAGAGGCCATTGGTGGCCCCCCCCAGGTAGTCATGGTACTACTCTAGCTTAAGAAATGAACATGATCTCAGTGCATCAGATTGTATTAATATTATAATTGAGTTAGAGGGGTAAATTCAGTATGATAGCTATATTATCATGATTGTTTTCATCCTGAGAGACTTCTAGTATTTATAGAGTTTAGATACAACTGAGAGGTCGACCACTAAAAGGGTCGACACTCTCCTACAACTAAAAATCATTAAAAAATAGTAACGAACAACATCTTCTAGCAACTTCATGCGCTCAAAATAGAGGTCGAACGCAATTGTTCGAATCAAAATGTAATGAGACCCATAGTTGGAGGGTTCAAATAGGTATGAAACCCATGTTTCACATTCTCCATGAAAGACCCACCAATATACCAACCCACAAACTTATTGCTCTCTAAGTTCTGTATAGAGGTTTGGATTAAGGGTTGGATCGAGGGTTGGATCAAGGATCGGATCGGGGGATGGATTATGTTTTCGACCTGTTTCAATTGAAATACAAGTGTTAATGGATTGTGCTCATTCAATTAAGGATAAATTCATCATAAAATCATCAAAATGAATACGACACATATCTTATGCTGATCCATAGAAAATTGATAGAAGAAACCAAATAATACATTCCAAAAGGGATAATAGAGGTATGAATTATATCATTATCATGTTCAAAAAGAGACTTAGATCAAGGAGAAAATGGTCAAAACATGGAGTCATCACTTGTGTAGAGCCTCGTGGTATTTTAGAGCTAGATTCTTCTCGTAGTCTTTTATACCCAGATTGGTGCACAAGGTATGGAAGGTATTTGTGAAATCTGACATTGTTTGGCCCCTATATTGATGCAGTGCAGTCCATCTCATGTACTTGTCATCATAGTTTCCCACAAGGTAATATTTCTCCTTGACTACATCCATAAAAAAATCCCAAGTCGGCTTGGCCCCAAATATTCTAGACTCCTCTGTGGAATTTTTCTCCCAGTAAGTTTCCCACCAATGGTTGACATGGGGGATAGCCTTAAGGAGAAAAAAGGTGATCTTGTGAACAGAAAAATAACCTTCTAGAAAATTTAACCATTTTTCCAAAGAATATGCATCGATCTGAACTTCAAATACAAAAATATCAAAATTAAATTGTACCTTGAACGAGGTAGTGTCTCTAAAGAGGCTACTTGATGAAGACACTCTTGTTATTGTCGACAATCGTTGAAGGATTTGGAAAAAATTCTCCGACATCTCGTTTCTCTATTGCGCAAGGGCTTCCGCAAGAAACAACTTGATGGGATCTTCTTTTCCCTCATCTCTCTTCTCTTCTACCATGGGAGGATGCTTGGGCTGGCGAGAGAGATTGTCCTCAAGAGAAACTAGCTCGAGATCCAACTCTCTATACCCTGACCTCGTCAGGGACATGCACTAAGAAACAAAAACAAGTATCCTTCTCTGATACCATTGATCTGGATTATTTTGAGAACGAAATGAAGGAAGAGATACAACAATTGAATATACATAGATATTGAAATAAACACAAAGATACAGTAATGCACATTTTTTATTAATGAGAGAAATGTACAGAAACTGTAAAATTACAGAGTGAATGACTCGCTAGAATGGTTGCAACTTATCTATGAGAAGAGATGTGATGGATACGCTCATTCGCAAGAAGATGATGATGCTTAAAATGAGGCTCTAAAGGCCTTTTTAACATAGAGAAAATCCAAAACCATAAACCTGGAAGATGGAACGCCAAAAGGTTTGCAGGCCCCAATGGGGGGTAGTTGATACGTCAACTTCCCAAGGGTGTAAGTTTTGCATACGATATTTGTTTTGGGTACACGATAGCTCATTGGAAAGGTCTATCTGAAGACTACACATTTTGTCGTCACACTCTGGCTAAAGCCTACAATGTGACTGTGGTGGGCTGAAAAAATGTTGTTTAGGGCCTCAAAACGGTCCTGAAAGTTTAGGACCTAAAAAGTTGTAGAAAAATTGCTAAGGTGTAAACCCCTATTTTGAGCCAGTGGAATAGGTGGGTGGCCATCGATTTCCTCCTAGATCAAGTAAGGATTTGGTTTGATTGGATTAGAGTGTAGAATTATGTTAGGGACTTTCAATACACGTTGTTTAGTGATTAGTTCATGAAGTATTTAAGGACCAATATTATTATAACATGTATTCACAAAATAGATGGCATGTTGCATCATACTTAACTTGTGTATGTGATTTTCGCTGAAATATTTCTCAAGAGGAATTGTCAAAAGATATGGAGGAAGTGCTTGTTATTGTTGGATAGTTGGCTGTCATTGATGTTGTTGGGAAGTTGGTTGTCATTGATGTCAAGAGAAGTGGTTTTTATTGATGTCAACATATTTGATGTGTATTTGGAGATGTATCCAAAGTGTTCCCTTTATGGCCCTCACAGGAAGACCCTTTGAAGAAGTCTACAAGAATCCCTATAGGTGTGGTCATGAAGCCCAAATTTATTTTAGGAATAAGGACATGAAGGAAAGTGTAAATGCATGTAACACACTCATATATGGATATTCCTCATCATATTTTTTCCAACAGTAGGTGGTATATCATGTGGTTCCTCACGGTTGAGGAGATGTGACCTCTTGAAGATGGAAGCCCCAAAGTATGGTTAAGAATCCATAAACAATTGTAACAAGAAGTGAAAAGTCGACCCAAAATTAATTAAAAGAATAAAATTTGTTGCAAACAAGAAGTTATAGGTCATCTCCATTGCAATAAATATTAAAATAAATATTAAGGATGTTGTTGGTAAAGTCGGCCTTAATGGAATAATCATTAAAAATTAAATTGAATTTTATTTGGGTCAAGTCAAACCTAAAAAGAGGGTGCCATATCTAGTATAAATAAGGAACCTAAGAGTTAATTTGTTAGATTAACTCAATTTATTTTTATCTAAGGTAACCAAGGATATATGAGGATAATTTCAGAGGGAAAATGAAGTGAATAAGGGAGAAATTCCAAGGGAGGATGAAGTCTTATGATGATGTGTTCTAAGGTATTTTATTTAAAGATCATCTTACCATTTTATCTATAATTGTTTTTTCTAGAACGATTCTGATAGTGAAAATTATAGGTTGTTGAGAAGACATATCAAGGTAACTTTCGTAAAATTTTTAGTTTTTGGGTCATTGTACTTTTGGAGATACACTCTATGGAAGATAGGGTTTTTGACTAGTCTTGAAACTAGTCTCAAATAGGTGTTTCAGGTAAAACATTCATACATTATTCATAAAGGATCCAAATTATGTGAGACCAATTTCATTGGAAATATAACATTATTTATTATCTCGTGTGTGAGTTTCAAAATCTAATATCAAATATTTAGCGTGTGGCATGCTGTACAAGTCCACTCTCCAGAATATGATAGAATTCATCAAGGTTTGCCATTTTCACTATAACTTATATTCTGAGAAGTTTCAAACCATGGAATTTTGAGGAGATGGAAAAAATATCTCAGAGTATCAGTGGTTAAACTTCTAGACCTTTATTCATTACAGGTACAGATTTATGCTTGTTGAAAGTTATGGTTTTTGACTAATCCAAAACCAGTCCCGCGAGACTGAGGTAAAGTTTGATGAAGATGATATTCTCTTGTTGCTCAAGTTGAGGAAGAGCTACAGGTCTATAATTTTTTGTATCAGGTATGCTACAAGATCATAAGTATGATTTAAATTTATTATTGAGGGTTATGTTTATGGTACATTCTTGAGGCATGTCTTGAAGATGATGATGATACATGATATGGTACACCTTTGTGATGATATGATACATTGATTAGAAGCATATATTTGATATATTGTTATCTTGGTTATCTTGGTTACGCTTGAGGCACTTCATTGATGATATCTTATGGTACATGGTATATGGCATGATTGATACATATCATGAGTGATATGGTATATTGTTGATGCATGATATGATACATGTTTGATACATGGTTGATGTACGTGATATGGTACATGGTTGATGCATGGTAAGGTACAGGCTTTGGTACATGGTATGGTACATGTTGATGTACATGGTATGGTACAAGTTTTGATACATGGTTGATGTACATGTTATGGTACAATTTTTGGTACATTCTTGATGCATGGTATGGTACAGGTTGATGTACATGGTTGATGCATGGTATGGTACATATTGATGTACATGGTTGGTGTACATGGTTTGGTGATGGTTTTGGTATCCATGTGAGTGCATCTAGTTACAATTGGTTGATGATGGTGTATCAGTGACAGAGACAATGATAGAGATAGTGACAGGTTGGATGATTGATTGATCATTAGTTACAGGTTGGTGTGACAGTGATAATCATAGGTCGATGTGGCAATGACAGGTTGGTTGATGTATCAGTGACAGTGGAAGATATAGGTTTATCAGTGGTAGTGACAAGTTGAGTCTACACTTATATTTCATGGTGACAGGATGGGGCAAGTAAAGGGAGTTGTATCCTCCTTTCGATTGGTGCTAGAGAACTCAAGGAGTTGGAGCTTCTTTCAGGTTGGTACCTATAAATCAGGGTGTCATAGCCTCCTTTTGTTTGGAGCCAGATAAATCAGGTAGTTGGATCTTCTTTCAGGTTGGTACCTGTAAATCAAAGGGTCATAGCCTCCTTCCTTTTGTAGTTGGAGAATTCAGGGAGTTGTAGCTTCCTTCAGGTTGGTTCCTGTAAATGATGGGGTTGGTGCCTCCTTCCAATTGGTGTTGGAGAATTTGGAAGTTGGTTCTTCCTAAGAATGTATTCTTTATATATATAAGAAATAATTATGTGGTTTTCTCCCATTTGGGTTTCCACGTAAATTTTAGTGTGCTGTGTATCTGATGTGATATTGTTGATTTGTACTGCTTATGGTTATATGGTCATGATATATTGAATGTAATCATAAATGATATACTACTGTAAATTTGAATATTATATATTGTGGTTGAAAGTGGTAAAAAAGTGCTCATACTGATTCACCCCCCCTCTCAGTATTCCAACAGTTATTTTTCCTGATGATGAAAAGGGGTTTTATTCAAAAATTGTGCATTAATCAAAGGGGAATTTCATGGAGTATATGAAAATTTAGTGAAAGAGTCTTATGTTCCATAAATATCATAAAGAATAGGGTGAGTGGCCCATTTTTATACATTTTCAACTATATTTTTTCAAAGAGTTGCAAAGGATGATCCCCTTTTGACACGTATGCCTGACATGTTAGTATTTTTTGATGACATACTAATCTACAAAAAATCTTGGTAAGATCATGTAAAACATGTTGACAGAGTATTACAACGTTTGGAAGAGAAAAAACTTAATGCAAAGCCTTCCAAGTGTTCCTTTGGGGTTCAAGAAGTGGAATATTTTGGTCATATTTTATCTCATGAAGGTGTAAAAGTGGACATTAACACAATTAAAGCTACGAGGGAATGGCCAATTCCCAAAACCTTGAAGAAACATAGAAGATTCTTAGGATTTACAACCTATTACAGCAAGTTTATCAAGAAGTGTGATCAAATAGTGGCATCTCTAACAACATTATTAAAGAAGGAAGCATTTTCATCTTGGACTCAAGAGGCAACCAAATATTTTGAAAAACTTAAGGAGGCTATGTGGACAACTCCTATCCTAACCACACCTAACTTCACAAAAACTTTTATTATGGAGTGTGATGCCTCAAGCGATGGCGTTGGTGCAGTTTTAATGAAATAATAAAGTCCCCTTTCCTTTGAAAGAAACCAACTTAAAGGAAAAAACTTACACAAACCCATTTATGAAAAACAAATATTGTCCATATTACATGCAATTAAAAAAGGCGTAAGCTAAACCCAAAACGAAACCGACCTTTTCCGGCCGTCCTTTCACGGCATCCGGACTCCCGTCCGACTCCCGTCGTCGATCGTCTCTGCCCTCCGGCCGCCTACCCATTCATACGCCGCCCTCCCCATCCCCTCTACCACCTCCGCCCATCTACCACCATCCATACATCATCCACGACCATGCCCTCCGGCCCATCTACCACCATCCATATCCATGCCCATCATCCACATCCATTCAAATCCAAAGCCCGCCATCAATTCATCACCTACCATTCCCGCTAGTTAATTTATCAATTGTTACTCCTGTTAAACTGGTTAGGCCGCTTAAATTGCTGATTGTGCTGCGTTAAACACTGCTGGGGCTGGTGCTGTTGGTGCTACTCTGCTTGCTGGTCGTTATGCTGCCAGGAATTAGGCGAATTCAATTTGTGCCCCTGGAACTGAGGCTTGGAAGAGCTGATTCGATTGATAGCAGAAACTACTATTCACAATCTTCTGCACCTGAGTTCAGACAGGTCTGTAACCGCACACAACAAACCTGAAGTTACAAGTGTGAACTTACATGTGAATGAGGTTGAAAAGGGCCATACTTGAACAGATTCTTACAATAATGCAAAATATTGCTTAATGTTCTTTGAAAAATTTCTGAATTATGCTTATATGACAAGATTCTCGTATTTATCTCCGTTTTTTTTAATATATAACTTTTTATTATTCTTGAACATAGGTGATAATTTTGGTTTCTCCTTTCAGTAATTAAAACTCTTTTCTTTCATTCTCAA
>JASDQU011025993.1:0-11025 GCA_032191745.1 Picea mariana
CTAGCCACTATGTCCCATTGACATAGCCATGCCATTTCTGGCTACTCAGGAAGATTCAGCTCTTGCCCAGTCTGAGGCGGATAAGGAAAACAACTTCATTGAGCACATTCAACACATCCGCCAACACATTCATGACATCTTGGACAGAGACAATGCTAAGTACAAGCAACGACATGATCAACATCGGGTGCCACACAACTTCCAAGTGGGTGACAAAGTGTGGCTGCATTTGCAAAAGAAGCGCCTCGCTGGACCTCACCGCAAGCTTCGTCTGCTTCGATATGGGTCGTACACCCTCACCAAGGCTGTAGGGGAAAATTCCTTTGAGCTCAGCATTCCACCATTCCTTGGTCTGCACCGAGTGTTCAATGTGGACCGCCTTCGGCCCTACTTTCCACCTCTACTAGACACATCTGACATGGCATAGCAACTCACAGCAACAGAGTTAAATCTAGACTGCATGGAACAAGCCAGAACTGATCAGATCATGGATACACAGATCAAGCACACCCGAAAACAAAGGATACTGCTATATCGAGTTGTCAAAGCAAGCCAACTCCTTCACCAAGGCAAATGGCTCACCAGGGACCAAGTTCAGTAGAAGTTTCCTCATCTCATGGAGGAACTCAACGCACCATGGGATATTGGTGGCCACCCACCTATTCCACTTGGAGCCCCACCATTGCTTCTTTCAGTTTTTCAGTTTTCGCACAGTTTACTATTTTTAGTAGTTTTTTCAGGTCCTGAACATGTGGGGCCATTTTGAGGCCCTAAACGATGTTTTTTTGGGTATGTTGTTGTCAAAAAATAGCATCCAACGATGCTATTTTGTCTCAAGCGTTGTAGGCCTCGGATAGATCTTTCCAACGAGCTATCATACGCCTAAAACGGAGATCGTATGCAAAAGTTACGACCCTGGGAAGTTGATGCACCAACTTACCCAAACAAGGCCCACATGACTTTTGGTGCTTCATCTCCCAGGGTTAGGTTTTTGGATGTCTAGGACTTTTGGAATTCCCGTTTATTGTAAAAGGGCCTTCAGAGCCTCATTGTAATCATCTTCTCACGGATGCGAGTAGCGGCCACGTCTCTTCTCAGAGATAAGCTACCAACGCCCTAGCTAGTTTATTTCCATTCTGTTTGTAAGCATATTTCAGTCATTTGTTATTAATGAAATGAAGTCTTATTTCCGTTGCATCTTTGTGTTTATGTGTATTTATGTCTTTCATTGTGTTCCTACATAAATCCGGATCATTTACCAAAGTGGAATCAATACCACATTCCTTCTGGCCAATGCCTCAAGCTGCTCGAAACCAGGGATAGTTGTGATGTATCATGGCCAGCGCTTCATGTTGCTTCAAACCAAGGATACATGCTACATGATCACATATTGACCTATGTAGGCTTGATTCAATCAGGGATTACTGAACATGGGGAACAAAGCTTGCCTATAGCAAAGTTCACAACTTCTTCCAAATGGGACCAAAATACTTAGACCAAAAAACCTACTGGAGTGTCTACTGGGGTGTCGGGTACAACCGAACACACACCCCTCAAATTACAACAATGTATTTCTTATGTATTTCCTGATGAATGGAAAAAAAAAATCAGTTATATTTTGTTGCATGTCTCTACCCATCTTTCTTCTTTGCGACTTTATTCATGCAGTTTTTATTGCTCAATAATGCAGAAACATCGTTCATAAAATGGATTTTTTCTCTTCAATAATGAAAGAGGCAATAATTTTGTCTTGCGGCTTCTTCTCCCTGGAAGCCTCGATTTTCTTTCTTGTAGACTATTTGCTCCATGACAACTTAAAATGGATTCTTTCTCTTCAATAATGAAAGAGGCAATAATTTTGTCTTGCGGCTTCTTCTCCCTGGAAGCCTTGATTTTCTTTCTTGTAGACTATTTGCTCCATGACAACTTTTCTTCATGGCGATTCTTCTTCATTGGAATCTCGATTCACTAATATCGACTCTCTACTAGCTTGATTGGAATCTGCTTCTTCAATTGCTTCACTCTTTGCAACTTTCTTAATAAAAGTCAAAATAAATCTCATCATTCCTCTTGAATTTATCTTGTCTTGGATTTCCATATTCTCTTGTCATTTATTAGAATAGCTAATTCTAACAAAATAACTATATTAGTATTGAGTTAGCTAACCTCAATACCTTTTTAACATTTTCAATTCCAAAACTAAAATATTAATAAAATTACAACATTTTCACTTACCCTTAGAAGAAATCCTTCATCAACTTATTGTCATTTTTTTTTAAATGAACATTAATATCTCCCATAGATTTTAATATTAATAATCTTTATATAACCAAATACATCCCCATGTTATGTAATTCAACTCAATTTTTTTTAAATTCAATATCTTCACTGGTACTGCCCCATTATAATTATAATGATTTCTAATCCTTTTTAATATATATAATCCTTTTTAGCTGGGGACTCACAATGATTTCCAATCATTGCAAAACATCTTCATTGGTCTTTGAATCTCACCGAAGAGGAGATCTTTCGCAACGAGGAGATCTTTGAATAAATAAAGCGCATCCATTTTTCACAGAAAAAAAAGAAATAAATGAAAATTTGGGGCTTTACCAAATCGTTCCAAGTTTTGGGGTCCGGTGGCTGACTTCTCGGTGACAACCTCAAACGGCCGGCTCCACAACACCAGCCTTGCAGAATTTGACCGCCACTCAACCGGCTTTGGCTCTCTCTGCGCATTTTCCTCAGCGCCTGAAACCATGATTTCAGCATTCCAAATAAAAGACCAGCGACGGCCCTCTTCCAAATGGGCGACTCCTTTCTATGTGAGACAAAACAAAATCCCTCACGTCATATCAACGACAAACAACTTCTCTGGGCGGCTTTCCAAATGGCCCTTTTCTCCTTGCTTCCGTACGATCGGATAGATCAATTGCTCTAACTCATCTCTATTGATCTGTAACCTTCTGAGCTCTTCTATGTGCCTCGATGGCATACTTTGCCTGCACGAAATTCCAACTGAACTTCTTTAATATTTTGCGTGTACAGAAAGACTGTATTCATCACTTACTTGCTATGCAGCAATAGCAGTAGTTTCAAAATTGAATCCTCTTCTCTCAAACAAACAAAGATACTTTCATAACCCTGGGTCTCTGGGCCTTCCAGTGATGGAGTGAGGCCCAGACCCACTCTGATATCATGAAAAGATTAAGCAGAGATAGAATTGATGCAAAACACTATATTATTGATGTGTATTCTATTAATATGAACATGTATAGTTACACAATATGGTTACAAGACGTTACAGAGTTACCAACTCTTGTAATGGTAAACTAACTAACTAGTTAATGATGTAATTATATATTTTCCTTAACATACATGAGGTATGAGATATGTTCAGTTCAATTCCCATGAAATTGCTGAGGAGAATTTCTAGGACAAATCCTAAGCCGTCAAAGAAACCCATTTTCAGGAGCATGAAGAAATGGCCATGGGGGTTATTCACAGCAAAAAGCAGAGATATATGGAAGGCCAAGTCAAGGAGAGACGGGTGCAATATATGATTGTCGAGCAGAGGTGTGAAATTCACGGAATAGGAAGATTTTGATTGGTCCTCCCATGATTTCATTACAGCACAACTGTGATTATGCTCGGTAGGAGGAGTAGAGAAACCCTAATTGTTGAGAGCAGACCTGCAATGAGGCCATGGACGTGAAAGAGCGATAGGATAATGATTGTGGTGTCAGACGAGGAGAGCTCGTATGTGTCCTTAATGTGCAAGGTGGAGGCCGCCAGGTTGAGTTAAGTCAAAGACACTCCCTTTGGGTGACTGGTTGTTCCCGACATGTGTAGGAATAGTACCATGTCACTAGAAATATAGATTGAACCCGGGAGACTCTCTAATTCTTTGGTCGCCTAGATTGTTTTTGTTGTGCAGTTGATTCATTGAAGAATCAAGTCATCGCAGCCATTAGCAATAGCTTGGGGTCATTTATGACAAGTATCATGTGATCATGATATCACATGAATGAGGAATCGTTCTCCTCATCACTGGAGGTGGAGGCACAAATGGGGTTCCTAGACGTGGGAGGTGATTAGTGTACATGTGCAGATATTCAAGCGATGGAATGAGGATGAAGTGAATGAGTAATCGTAAAAAGGATCAATAGTGGTAATGGTGAAGCAATGAAACTCCATTGTAAATGAGCCTAGAGGTGAGCGGATGTCAAGCTAACTCAACCAGCTTGTCCATATTTATTCAAGATTTCAAATGCAAAGTTCTAGGTGGAGCATTAAAGGTGTGTAAGTTAGAAAGGTCAATCAAGTGTTTGAGAATAGATGAAGGAGGCATGTTCACAACCTTGGAATTTGAAAATTATTGCAATAAAGATGGGATCGAAGGGGCATGTTCATTAATTCCAAGTTGCAACAAGAGTTGTGGGCAAAAGCGATCATGCTATCTAGTAAATCAGTGACCATCAGTTGTAAAAGATTGAAATATTCTGAAAGAGGTATGAACAGTTCATCTTGTGATTACTCAAATTTGAAATTCGTTTTTTGGTTGTGAAGCTTATGCTCTTATCATCGTTCTAAGTAGGACCCAGATCAAACAAGTAGATCTTCATTAGTTATGTTGATAGTGTTAAGGGGTACAAAATATGGGATCCTACTTCCCACAGAATCATCATTAACAGAGATGTAGTGTTTGATGAATCTCTTCTCATAAAATCAGACAAAGTAAAAGATGAAAGGTACAAAGCATGACTGGTGGTAGATGGGTATGTGGAAGGTATTGATTTCCATGAATTTTTTTCACCAGTTGTTAAGCTTGTTTCTATATTGTGCTAGCACTAGTTGTATTACTTATCTTGAGTTAGAGAAACCAGATGTTAAAACAATTTTACATCGAATTTTGGATAAGGAGATTTATATGGAACAACCAAAAATGTTTGTTTAGGATCACAACATAAGGTTTGTTTGCAAACTCAAGAAGTCATTGTATGGCCTAAATCTCGAGAAGGCGATGGTACAAGATGTTTGATTCCTTCATGGTGAGCCAAATTTTACAAGAAGTTAGTATAAGCATTATGTTTATGGTATATTCATTATCTTGGTGTTATTTTTTATGCTTGTAGCAAGAACAACCATGTTTGAGATCAACATGTTGGCTCAGTTTGCTAGGATTCTTGAAATGAAGGATCCATGAGCATCTAAAACAAATACTGGGCATGGAAATACACAGATACAACATAGATGGTAAGATTTTGTTATCACAACAAAAGTATGTAGATAAGTTACTCAAGAAATTCGGTATGAATATTGTGAAACCCATAAATATCCCTTTGGATTTCCATTATAAGCCTTCTTCAGGTTTATGTCCTAGTAATGATGAAGAAAAGGGTTATATGTATTGTGTATCGTATGCTAGTAGGAAGTTGATGTATACGATGAAATTGTTAGATATTTCACATGTAGTTGGTGTTGTCAGTGGATCCATGGAAAATCCAGGAAAAGCAGTGAAATGGTTGTTTCGGTATTTTTAAAGGCACAAATATCACCTACAGTGGTTGAAGTGATTTAGTCTGTGGTTATGTTGATTCATATTCGGAGATCCACTTCAAGTTATGTATTTACTCTTGGAGGAGGACCTATTATTTGGATGTCAAAGATTCAAAACATAGTTTCTTTATCCACTAYCAGACAGAATATATAACTGCCTCACATGCTTGCAAGGACGTAATCTGGTTAAAGGTTTTGTTGGGTGAGTTTGGAAGGATGCAGAATAAGGTGAAAGTATTCTATGAGGGTCAAATTGCTATTCATTTGGATAGAAAACCAACAAAGCATATTGCTATTAGATACATTTTGTAAGATAGTTTACTAATGGAGGTGGAGTGGTCCATACTTGAGCAAATTGTGCAGACATGTTCACAAAACTAATATTCTTAGAGAAGTTGCAGTGGTGTTTGGCTTCTCTTGGCTTGTAAAGAAGGTGATGAACGAACAAGGGCAAGGTATTAGGTAAATTGTTGTGAAGGTGGAGATTGTTGAAACGCTACCAACAACTTACCAAAAATTAGGGGATTTGTTCATCCTAAAATAGGATGTTGTTGAACTGTATTAAATCAAAATATGGTGCAGAAATCAATGAATTGGTTTTATGTAGCTGTGGAGGAATGATTATAAATATGTAGCGCTTTGAAGCAGATATTGAGTTAAGGCTACAAGCCTACTCTTGGGTTGTATTGTAAATCTCCTTGATTGATAAATAAGAATATCAATTTCCATTGTCTGACAAATGTTTCTCTGCTAAGTTACCATGTAAAAATATTCGTCTCTTGTGCGATTGTTCTTTTCCATTTTCCTCTTATTAGTCCCTGCCGTAGGCATAGAGGGACTATAGCGATCGATAAATCGTTGACCTGGTATTAGATTGTGTATTGACCAGAAATATTTCCATATTGTTTATTGTTGGAACAAGGGAAGTGGGAACATCGTTTTTTATATAATAAAAAGTATCATGTTGGTCAAGATCTGATTGGACAACGGATTGGAGATCTTATTGCCTCCTTCTCTATTCCCAATGTTAAATATCTCCACATATCCAAAGTATTTTCTAGTATATGGTCTTTTTGAATCATATATTTTATTATGCATTGGTCGAAGGTGGATTAATGCAAGAATTAGTTCGAATGTTTCCCTTAGAATTTTTTGTTGGGTAGAAAACATTCTCTACCATATTACTATGTGTGAATTTTTCTTTATCGTTGCATGCTTCGAGATAACAGGCCTGCCACGCTGCATATTTTCTTAAATGTTTCCACAGGCCTACGCCCTTCAACGATCCTGACAATTTTAATTGTTCACCTAATAGCTCTGGCAGTGTTAAATGATTATTGTATAGATGCATTGCAATACAGTTTCATTCATCGCTGGCATCATTGCTCGAGTGCTCGATCCTTGCTCCTTGGTTTGTTCCATGATTCTAAAACCTGTTTGATTCAACTTTGCAAAGTTGAGGTCCTGCACTTGCAGTTCGAGCTCTTCATGGTTGTTCACTGGTTTGTTGTTCTTCAACTTTGCAATTTGTTGGACCTGTTGTTGCAGTTTGCAGTTTTTGGGGCTGATCTCTTTTCATCCTTTGTTGACAGGTAAGTTTCCCTGTTGTTGTTGTTTTTTCAATGGTGGGAGTCTCTGCCTTCAAATTCTGTTGCAGACCATCTTTGTCTATGCTCTTAGTTTTTGTTCCTGGAAACTATGTGTCTTGCAATGCAAAGGGATTTATGAAAAGTAATTGGGAGCCATCAGAAGAGGGAACAATCGAGCAGTGTGTAGACGTAGGGTATGTTTTTATTCTGTGGGTCGAAAAACTGCGTCTACCTGTTCTATTTCTGCTGAGTAAAGTTATTTATTTATTTATTTATGTGTGTTCTTCTCATATGCTATGGGGAATAGGGGGGATTCAAGTTGAGAAGAATAAGGTTGAAAGATACATACGGGGATTGGTACCCTATTTTGTTTTCCTTTTTTTATTTTGCTACTTTTTATTTTTTTCTCCTGCTTTTCTTTATTTTCATAGAAACTGAAAGTAGGTAGCAAATAGCTTCAAAATGATAGTTGAAGAGATGAAAGAAGTAATAGATGTTGAGTCGTATGAAATAGATACACAGTCCATTATACATGACAACATTGATGTGGTTTTGCATAGAAATGGGCTTTTTAGATTGAATGCATTCTCGTATACTGTTGGGGATTGCCTTTTCGATACATTCCAGGTTCTATTACATTTCTCTTATTCGTCGATCGAGATACACAATGGATTGATAGATTATTTCTTGACCTGTTTTAAAAATGGCGATGGTAAGGCTTTGCAGTCCTATCAATACGAACTGGAATCTGATTTTCTTCGACAGTTGCATGGAATACATGATGTCAGTACATATTTTTCAAAAATGTGGTTGTCTGCATCTCTAGTTCTGCCTGCGCATGAGAGGGGACTTTGCAGAGATACATATTGTATACGATGGTTGTCTAAATGGATGAATATATCAATTGACATTTGGTCATTGACAAGAAAAACAAGATATCTACTATTCAACAAAACTACATCTGGCAATCCATATTGCATCTTGTTCCATGATGCTAATGCCCTCAATGGCCATTATGAACCACTGTTGTACAGGAAAATTTCCATATGCAATATAGAAGGTCCTCGTATCTACTTGTTTGTTATTTGCAAAGACCTTCAATCGCAATGGAAACATATTTTTCATGGCATAGATTGTCATGGTTTATAGATGGCAACAAACGTTGTGTCTAGCTGTGGGGATAGTCTGTTCAATGCAATTTGTTTTTTGGTGGCAGTGGATTTAGATGTTCAGTCATTGAAAATTTAAATTGTACAGTCCTTTTGCAATGCAATTATAGGCGGCAACCAACAGTCTTTTAGGTGCTTTCATCAGCACCTTTGCCCATATCTCATAGAAAATATGCCGACAGTTGGAAGTTGGCAGGAATACCTTGTGAACATGGTGCTTCCATATGAAAAATGGAATATGGAGGGTTGCAGATTCTGTTTGCAATGGTTGTTTATGATATTCAGGGTGAATATCTAGGTGTGGTCGCTCTTGCCAGATGCCAATGTCCATTCCTGGGCTATTGATTCAAATTACGATCGAATAATTGACATGCTCTCACTGAAAACAGATACAACACATATCCATTATGAACCTTTTCTTACACATATCGGTAGTTCAGGGTTGACTGTCCATGCCTCCCAAACGACATCGAATTTGCATACGTGTGGAATGATTTTTAGTGAAAATGAAACTCCTCTGAGTTACAATATGGGCAGACAGGGCTTGAACAAAAAAAACATGCGTAAAATTTATGACAGTTGTGATGAGGCCATAAACCGCTTAGAGAAAAAACATAGAGTAAGTTATCACAATTTGAAAAAAATTATTCGTCAAATTCGTCCGACTTTTGATAAGTTCATAGAGACCTTGAACAAAAAATGTAAAGTAGTTTCTCAGAAGCTGGGTGAGAGTGAAATTCATCCCAGTTTTCACCAGCTCATCCTGCCCTTGGGAAAGAAACGTAGAGTAAGTTACCACAACTTGAAAAAGTTCATGCGCGAGAGAAAAAAATACATTGCTACACTTCCTTTTAGAGAGAAACTCACATATCACAATGTAAAGAAATTTGTTCGTGCAGAACAGAACATAAACAGGTGCGATCACATATCCCAGAATAGTGATGCAACTGTGCCAGTTTATGATCTACAAGCAACACCATGCAGTAGTAGCAATGAAAACCAGGAAACAATTTCTGCCAATACTTCCCTGTGAAAGAAAAATGCAAGACATAACTACATGAAACAAATGAAAGACACTCCTTCCATTGCATGTGCAATTTGTGAACAATTGAATTTTTCAAAAAACAGTAAGTCTTTCACGCCTGATTTGCAGGCAGAATACCTCCGCTTGACAGGGCACAATAAACCATTTTCCAGTGGGAAAGTTTGTCTTCCATGCAAACAATTGCTTGAAAATGGAAAATTGTCACAGTTTTCAACCCCTGACTGAATAAGATGTAATACAACACTAGCAGATGTAAGTGCACTTACGGAAATTGAGGAGATACTTGTGTCTCTGTGAATTGCACTTGCTCAAATCAGACCATGGGGCTATAAACGACCCCAAATGGGCTTGACAGGATCAATTATTAATGTGCTTGTTCAACTAGATGTTGTGAAAAAAGCGTTACCACAATTCATTAACAATACAATTACAATCTTTGTGGCTCTGAAAAGATGCTTGCGATACAAAATGCCTATCAGACAAGAAAAGTGCGTGTGCATTCTATTATGAAAGAATTAAAGGAATTATGTTCCAGGGCCCTGTACAAAGCAGAGAACACTTGTATAAATTCCAACTGGGACAGTGTTCTTGTAGAAGAACATGAAAACTCTGTAGACACTCTTGAAAATCCTAGTGATTTTGATGCAAGTGATGAATCGGAGAATGAAACACCTGTTGAAACATTGGTGCATGGATTCACTGATTCACAGTGCATTCGTGACTTGCAAGACAAAATTGTTGATATTGCACCTGTCGAGGGGTAGCGTCCACTTGGAATATTCAAGGACAAATTCGCTGACGAAATGAACTTTCCACCACTCTTCTATGGAGATCCATGGGGCATTGATATTATAGAACGGTTCAGTTATCATAAAATAGTCCGATGGGAGCTGCTACATTCAAGCGATTACTTCTCCTGTCACATRACAAATTTGTTTTTCAAAACAATGTGCATAATAATAAAGAAAGTTTTGTCCTGCATGTGGGTCCGAATAAGAAAAGGCCAGTTACAAGGAAGAAAGTTGTTCTCCAAGGATATGAAGTACAAAGTAAACCTAGAAAAACTTCTGAAATCTAATACTRGATACATAGATTTCAAAAACATCCACACCTCTCCTGATTATTTGCAACAAAACAAAAAAAATAAAATTGCAATGATCCGACAATTGGGCCCACCAACATTTTTTGTCACATTTACAAGTGCAGAGCATTGCTAAGATCCATTGGCGGTTGCCATATCTGACCTTCATAGGAACCGGAAATGTAAAAAAAAAAACGATACACTAGAAAATAATGACATTGACTACCTCATAAGAAAAGACCCGGTGACATGTACTCGCTACTATAGACATAGAATAAATTCTTTGAGACAATTGGTATGCCAAGATGAAATGTTTTTCAGAAAAATATCGGACTACTTTTTTGTGACTGAATTCCAGAATAGGGGAAATGAACATGACCATGCACTATTGTGGATAGACGGTGCACCAATATATGGAGCTGATAACAATTCAAAGATCGAACAATTTGTGGATAAATACATAACATGCAACACAGATCATTTGGATCCATAACTTGTGAAAGTTCATAGACATTACCATACAAGAAGTTGTAGAAAATGAAAAAACTCACATTGCAAATACAACTTTCCTGTGTCGCCAAT
>JASDQU011025993.1:20552-32068 GCA_032191745.1 Picea mariana
CTAAACTTGTTTTAATTAATTATAAATGATTTTATTGATAGAAAAAATAAGTTATTGAATTTATTATTTCAATTTGTTTATTCTACACGAGCCCCTTCAAATTCAAATACTGCGCAAGTCCGATTGTCAATATGTATATCGCGGAACTCTAGGTGCTACTTGTAGGGCATGAAACAACAAAAGCCCACTTTTAAGGTCCCCAGCCCGAGAACCCGCGATCCAAAAACTAGCTAAGTCAAGAACATGCTCTTTTAAAGAAAACTAATTCGGGAACGCTATTTTTTTCATACTTATGTTCACCAGACTATGTAACAAACCTCGGTATTATTTTTTTTTCTTTTTTTGTCCACCAGCATATGTAAAAAGGAAAACTAATTTTGAGAGAAAAATAAGTTATTGATTTTATTATTTCAATTTGGTTATTCGACACGAGCCCCTTGAAATTCAAATACTCCGCAAGTCTGATTGTCAATATGTATATCGCGGAACTCTAGGTGTTATTTGTAGACCACGGAACATCAGAAGCCCAATTTTCAGCCCACCAGTCCGAGAACCCGCAATCCAAAAATTCAAATAGTCCGCAAAACAACATGTCAATTTGTATATCGCGGAACTCTCGGTTCTATTTGCAGGGAACAGAACAACAGAAGCCCAATTTTCAGCCCGCAACCCCGACAACCCGGAATGAAGCTTCCGTGCATGCTCTATATATCTACTTAATCAAATTACATATTTGATTTTTGTAGGCCATGAAACAACAAAAGTCCAATTTTCAGCCCAATTACATATTTGATTTTCAGCCCGCCAGCCCGAGAACTCGCGATCCAAAAATTCAAATAGTCCGTAAGACCGCTTGTCAATTTGTATATCGCAGAAGTCTCGGTGCTATTTGTAGGCCACGCAACAATAGAAGCCCAATTTCCAGTCCAACACCCCGACAACCTGGAATCAAGCTTTCGTCCATGTACTTTATAAAATTACAAATTTCATATGTATAATTTATGTTGTCCACGAACCTATAACTTGATAAATTTCAATTTCTTTTGTATCCACCAGCCCTTGTTTTAAAGAAAACTAATTCGTGAATTAGTATGTCAAATTGTGTGTCATGTAGCATTCGCGAACCTGTGTCAATTTTGCACCAAACACTTCTCCACGAACCTATGTAACAGACGTTACTACTATTTTTTTGTGTTTTTTTCCTTGGGGTTTTAAAATTCTAATAGTCCGCAAGTTTGATTTTCAGTTTGTATATCGCAAAACTATCGGTCCTTTTTGTAGGGCACAGAAGAACATAAGCTCAATTTTGAGCCTGAAATCCCGAGAACCCGCCATCCAAAAACTGGCTAATTTTTGAATGAGGGCTCCACTTTGTAAAATTACATATTTTGTGTATAAATTATGCTGTCCACGAAGCTTTCATTTCACAAATTTCAATTTCTATTGTGTCCATGATCCCTTCTTTTAAACAAAATAAGCCAGGAATGCTAATTGTTTTTGTACTTTTTGTCAACAAACCTATGTAACAGACATTACCACTATTTTTTCCAATTTTTGCCCACGTACCCATGTACTTCAACTTCCTACCCACGTGTCTCATGACTTTAACTTCAGCTCGCTCGAGGCAGGGTGCCATTACTCTCAATGCGCCCTGCTCTGCCTTCACATTCTTTCGATGGACCCTGTTGGGCCTTTACTCTGCACGTGCAGCCATTTATGGAACCTCACCAGCTCCCCTGCCTATTTCAATTTCTCTAGCGACTCTAGATGGCCTATTTTTTTCTGGCTTTTCTTCTCAGAGCTCGGCCTCCTACCCAGCCTTTCCCTACTCTTCTTTTGTCCTCTCCTTCTCTGTTGCTGGTGCATTTTCACTCTCCCACTATCCTGGAGATTCCCCAACTACGAGGGAAGTCGAAACACAAGTCAGCCTACCAGCCAAACCGGCCCCGCCTGGTCCTCCATCCCCCTCCTTCTCCCTCACTGTTATCCTCCTCCTCTTCGGCCACCTTGTCCTCGTCCCTGGCGCAATTGACTCAAATTCTCGCTTCTCTACCACCCCTTATTGCATCCCTTGCCAATAGAATGGAGGGGTTGGACTGCTCAGGGTCCTCACTCGACTACAACTCAGGACCTTTACACAATTGGGCATCTGTTTCACACCCACGCCCTTTGGCTCCTCCCAACTCTCTGACCACCCAGTCGCTTCAGAACCAGCTTCACAACACCCAATTTTAAATGGATGGTCTGGAATCCAGTCAAAATTCACGACGACAACCCCAATCTCGAGCCAGTTCCAACGGTGACTCAAAATGTGAGTGGCAAACAGACCTTGAACTAGTGCAGAGCCTGGTATTCAACTTGCATCGCGACATGGACGACCTCTGATTCCACCTAGAGACCTTGGAAAACAGAGCCTCTCAACTCCTACAATAGCTCTCTGCGTTACAGGGTGCTCATCACCTCCCACCAAAGACAGGCCAAGCAACAATAGCCCAACCAACAACAACCTCCGCACCAGTGTTGGCACTGGAAAATTTGGTCCACGCAGAGGCAGACCGTGAGGAACAGAGGCTTCCATCACAGCCGGAGGACGTCCAAAAGGAAGAGCACGTACCATCACAGACGGAGGACGCCATGCAACTAGACTGGACACCAGTCGAGGAGGAGCCACCTCCTCCTGGGGACACGACATTTGGTGCCTTCTACATGGCCGCGTCACCGCACTATAGCCCATACCGGTGATCTGTCTCTTGTTTTTCTCTATTGTTTTCTCATGTGCATGCCGACCTTTCATGCATTTGTCCATGGTTATTATAGTTATGTTGTCTACACTTTCCACAATTGTAACGGCCACACTTACAAGCCAGAGTTTTGAACTCTTTTTGCGTCAATAATAGTCTAGACTTCAGTTATGAAGCGGGGCTAAGTTGGTTTCCCGTTAGGGAAGCTCAGTATTTACAGCTTGAAACCATGGAAATTCTCTGTAGTCCTTCATTTTGACAGACTTTTATACAATCTTACTGATAAAAAAATTTTATTGAATACAATTTAAATAATTGTTTATACTATTCATTAAATAAAACATGTTATAGCTTTATATAAATTACTATAAATCTTCATACAATGTTATAATATTCTATAGTGGAAGTGTTTGGTACAAAATGTATATCACGGAACACGCTAGACATGAAAAGTGTGAACCGGCTACTCTGTATTTGTTCGGTGCATTTCTATAAATTACTCTCATGTATATGACTGAATTGTTGTGTGCAAATTGTATATGGCCGAAGTGTTGGGTGCAAAATGTATTTCAAGGGATAGGGTGGCCATAAAAAATGAAAAAATTGAACTAGTGCCACTCTGTAATTGTTGGGTTACATTGGTTATGCATTGAATATTTTATGTACTATCAAACTTAGATCCTATAACCAGACATTAATAATTTTTGATAAATTTCAAATAAAACTAATTCAGGGATACTAAATTCTGCCAAGTGTACTGCTGCTAGGCATTTACTCCCTTCACTGAGACTAAGCTACCATGCAGTACTTGTTTTCTACTATAAATGTTTTGTTTTGCTTCAATTGCTCAACATGCTCATTATCAACAAAGCGGACCTGCACGTTGGGAAGGTTCAAGTACAAACGAGGATTCATTTTCCACCGCAGGTAATGAATTCCCCTCATTGTAATTTGATTGTTGAAGTTATGATGAGAAACTCACCCCATATCAGGCTTGCATGTAGGGGTTTTCATATATTGTTGTCGGTGGCTTAATGATTGGCTAGCTTGTTTCGTTCGCCCTCCCGTCATGGCTCCGCGCTGCTGCAAAAGAGGAAAGTGTCATGCACACTCCACGAAAGCTACCACGGAGGTAGAAACAATTGTTGTTGCCTATGCCACTATCATAGATCCCCGTTCAGAGGCTTTCATGGGCACAATTGAGGAGCCTATGTGAAGGTAATCAGGTAATCAAGGCCCATTGTGAGTATCAAGAGGCTCACAAGCAAGTAGCCCCTTGTAGCCCCTTTTGTTTCTGATTTGGGATCTAGTATTGCCAGAAAAAACAATTTTTTTCATAATTGTGAAGTTGTATTGGCATACAAAGGTCTTTGTGGCTCAGGCAATGCTTCCCAAAAAGCCAGAATTCAAATACCTCATGCTCAGAATGGATTCTCTGGAAAGGTAGAACAAACTACTGCTTACTGTGGTTTCTTGACTAGACAAAAAACAAGCAGGAAACTTGAAGGTGATCTCGGACTACCCCGACTCCTCCAGGGTCTCGTGGCGATGGTTTCTTGAAGTCCTGCTCCTTAGCATGAAGATGATGACGGGTTCTACGTTCTCTACTTGGTCGATTTTTGGACAATGACTTACTCAGGTCATCTCCACAGGCCACATTATTATGATTTATGATTTATTGTACATTCTGTTATTAATGGAAAAACAAGGAAAAACAAAAGCTTACCAACCCAAAAAAGGAAAAATCATCCGATCTGGTGGAGCTTGAACTTTTTGTTAGGCGTACCAACGCTACTAAAAAGCAAGCTAGATGCTTTCAGCGGCCTTGCCATAGTGCAACTAACGCTGGGCTAATTCGGAGGCAGCCTCATATGACCTCTCTGTCTGCCGTGTGTGCGCTGTTTGATTTAAATTTTAAAGTTCTATTTTATTAATTATCACGGTGCGTCATGGCTATCGCGAGCCGTGAAGGGTTTTCGAATCTACAATTGTTTACTTAGCTTGATAAGGCCATAAATTGATATGATTTGCAGATGGATTTGCTAAATGAATATTGAAGAGAATTGAGAGCTGCACGCTTTGCGTCACTCGCTCTTTGTTATAATGTGCATACATATCTCTTACCTCAATCAACATAAAATGTCATCTCGCAGCTCAATTAACATAAAATGTAACTATAAACGTGTAGTCGTCGTGAATACAAATACGTCATTGATGATGCATAATGGTTTGTCATATTGTCTTCCATATAATAATGAACAATTTGATGTACTTGTTAAGAACCGTCATTGCTTTGCTAGCATTTCATTTTTTTTATTAATCTATGTTTTGGATTTAACACTTGGTATCTGCATACATCATCGGGCGGCCACTTATCTAGAGTTTCGTTTATTATGGGAATCTCACAATTCATTTATTATATAAAATAAACTCCGTTACTGTGAATAAGCTTGGGAAGGACGAAAACAAATTGCAAGGCGACTCTTTAAAAGCAAATCGGAAAGGAGTAGGTTAACTCCGGAGCAAATAGACCTGTTTTTCATGAAAAAAAAAAATAATAATGGATGTTAATCTAGTTAGATTTTCAAATGTAGTTTGAGTTTTTAGCTCAGAAAATCGATCAAAATTCTAGATTGACTAAAAAATTAAAACAGCATCACCAAAAAATTTCTTGGAAAAAAAAATACTCTAAAAAAAAGATTACTCCAGAATTAACATACTCCAATCATAAACATAAAAAAAATTAAAAAAAAATAACAACCATAAATATTTTAATATTAAATATTAGCTTATATTTTAAAATATATTTTTTTTACTTAAAAAAATACAAATTTAAGATGCAGATTTCTATTTATTCTTTAATTCAACTAATAACTTTTTAGCTAAACAACAATCATTTAAAAAAAAAAAATTATCCCGAATTATATACTTATTTTATTTTAACCATTTTTTTTCTATCAATGTAAGTGCTTAAAATTAATATTTCTTTCAATTCTTTGCTTTAAACATTGTGACAAATGAACGACGAATTTTATCGAAAGAGAAATGATCTCTCGATTATACAATTATTTTTATTCAAGTGTTGAACATGTTTCAACCTATGCGACGAGAAAGTAATGTAAAACAAATAATTCTCTTTATTTTTAAAAGGATCGAGAAAGTAATGTAAAACAAATAATTCTCTTTATTTTTAAAAGGATATTAAAAGAAATTATTTTAAAATAATAAAATTTATTATAATTTGTTTGTCAACCTGTACCCTTTATCGAGGATTATTATGGTTTCAAGTTATTTTTAAATGCAGGTTAATTAATCATCATTATTTAAAAAAATTCATGTCATTTAAAATGGTTTAATGGTGGTTTGTAATGGGGCACATTTTCACTCTTGCAAAATATTTCTAAGTCTTGGGTTCTTAACCTGTTTCCTTATGCATAAAGGAGACAAGCCCTTAGCAAATCAAATGCACTTTTAGATTTTACTTCAAGACCAAAAGATGATTTTAGTTTAGACAGTATTTTCCTTAAGGCTACCCCCATTGAGGTCATGTGGCTTTTTATGGCATGTAGCATTAATCCCATCCATTAGACTAGATACTACCCAAGCTAAAATTTTACATCTTTCCTAGGTAGATGAAAAACTTATAATATAAATATTTATTTAATTATAAAATTATGTAATTTATGTATAATTTATTTTTTAAATTAATTATATATCCTATCAATTAAGGACAATATTGAAGAATGTAACATTGCAAGAAAAATTGCTAAGGATTATCTAAATTCACACAACAAAAATAAGTATAAATCCCTAATTAAAAGAATAAAAAGGTACTATATAATAAATAGAAAACAAGAGAATCTTTTACACCTCTCTAGATCTTAAGAGTTATGGTGGCAAATTCTAACCAACTAAACTAAAGAAAATAATATGATTCCTTTGAGGGATTAGAATTCCTTCTTTAAAAGACTTTATGGATCCCATAATTTCATGGAAAACAATCAAATATTTTTTTAAAGAGGAAGAATTTTTTCTCTAGAAGAGAGAGTGTTTAGGGTTAAGTAGCTCACAAAAGGGGAAGCTAAGGACATCAAAGGATAACAAGTAGAAATCCTAAAAATGGAGGCCTATCATCATCCCTTATAGTCACAATCTCTTCAATTTAGCAATCAAATATGGTTTCCCTTTAGACCTTGGACTCAAAGCCTCATTGTTTCTATTTTAAAAGTGGAAATAAAAACAATCCATCTAATTATAGAACCATTATGATTATCTCTCTTTAATCCAATTTATATGGAAATATTTTAGAAAAGAAGATTAGCATATGGCTAGAAGGCCGTGAGAAAGGAGCTATTAAAGAACACGCCATCTTTAGGAGTTATCGTGTGGACCACTTGGTTACACTTAGGATCATTGCATAGGAGTGTCACAATAACAAAATCAATCTTCTTTGTTGCTTCATTAAATTTAGAAAAGAATTTGACACAATGTCCATAATTAACCTCTAGAATAGATAAGAGGAGCTAAAAGCTCCTTTCAAGTTTAGTGTTGTTGTGATAACTATATACAAGAGCATTGTTGCCAAGTTTAGGAATAGTGAGGGATGTTTGGAAGAAATTAATTGTAATGACTCTTACTTTGAAGGAAGTGACTTCATATACATATTTTGAAATCAATCTTCATCACAAGATTAAAATAAATGGAAGGTGAAAATATTATTATGGACATGAAAATAGTTTAAAATCAATGGATCTTTGGTTTTGGGATAAGAAGAAACTTCTCTTTAACACTCTCATCACCCATGTTGTCTTATATGGCTGTGAAGTTTAGGGTTTAGGCTTTTCTAGAGAATCATAGAGAAAGATAAAGAAAAACCAAAAGAATTTTAAAATCTATTAAATCTTAAGATTAAATGCAATTGACCCTATCATATCCTCCTCATAAAAGCCAACCTTTAACATACAAAAGCATGGTTATGACTATGCACTTAATGTACAAGAACTAGATAAATAACATGGAAGACAAGAAGCTTCCTAAGGTTATTGCCACTCCATAGGGGTTGACATAAAGCTGCAAAGTCTTGGTAAGTCATCAGTTTGAAAATTAACAATAATATTAAAAATATTATTACATTTAAATTTAAGGAGAAATTGTGTAGCCATAAAGAATTAAAGATAACGAGAAATTAAGTTACTTAAAGAATGTGATCAACCCTCATGTAGAATATTATAAGTGTCTTTTTGTTTTAACTTGGACATAGTTCCAAAAAAATTATATCTTTATGACACTAAGACGGTTAAAAATGAAAATTGTTTAGTGTACACCAACATTAAATCTCTATATCAAAATATTTGTTACAATATAAATCTTCTTAATCTTTTAACTAGATAAACTAATTTAAAAATATTTTTCTTAATTTTTTTAATTAACTATATAATTTCTTAAATTTCTTATTTCAAAATATGATTTTACCTAATATTAATATAAATGAACGTTAATAATCATGTGCTCAAAAATCAGCCATTTCAATTAAATACAAATATTTTTCATAAAACTTTATTCGTATAAGAATTTTGGCCATTCTAGAACGGTCCAAATTTAAAAAAAAAATAGCGGATCCCGGACAGACCAGAACAGTGGATCGCCCCAAGAAGGATCAAATAATTTTTATTTTTATTTTTCTTTTTTCTTTTTGGGTTTTTAAATTTACCTTCAGAAAACGTTCTCTGCCCTTCATTACTAATAATAAATTAACTTTGGAAGTTAAAATAATAAATTCATTTTTTAATAAAAAATTTTATATTAAAAAATTAACTTTATTAAACAATTATTTTTTAATAATGATATTAAGTTAATGATTTTAATTTTTAAATTCACTTTTTTAACAATGATTTCTTAAAAAAACATAAAAAAAAAAAAAAAATCATATCAATAAAACATTTCAAAGTTAACCCATTAAATATTAATCAATAAAATGAAAATAAAAAATTAAATCAATTGAATATTTAATCACAAACTATAAAAACATAGGATTTAAAAAAAGTGTTTCTTTTAAACCAATCAATAAAATTAAAAATAAAATTTATAACAATTAAGTAGAATAGAAATACCAAGTACATTCAAATATCACTAAAATATTAATTAATTAAATATAAATATAAAATTTTATTTTATGTAAAAAAATTGAAATAATTAACTAAATAAAAACATAAAATTTTTATGTTAAAAAACTGAAATTCAATATTCAAGTTCTCTTTATTTTAAAACCAAAAATACCAAATAAAGGGTTAATAAGAAAAACCTGGATTAAGTTCAAGGCACTTTTGAAATCTACCCGGAAAATATCATTCCAAATAGACATGTGATTGGTTGACACACCTTACACTACATACATTCAATTTTGAAAAAAAAATCCACACACTAGTATTTGAAGTTGCACACTGATAGACAAAAACATCATTTAAAAATCCATTTTAATGGACTCTTTCCAAACCCTACTTTTAACCACTGTTCTTCACTCTTCCCCAACCCGCCTCTCTTCTCCCCTGTAAGTTGTTATGATCTCTTCTCCCCTGTAAGTTGTTATGAGTTATACTGAGTCCAGTTATCCCAACTCCAGAATAGCAGATCGTTGTAAATTCACAAGAGTAAAGGGTTGCGGGCAGCCATACTTCCTTCCCTGGTGTTAGTTCTCCATTAACTAAAGTAAAGAGTTGCGGGCAGTCAAACTTCCTTCCCTTGTGTTCTTTCTCCATTAACTAGAGTAAAAAGTTGCAGGCAACCAGACTTTTCTCATGTTTAATGGAAATGAATGGTTAAGCACATTCAACCTGTGTGTAGTGTCGGTCCTCTCATTAAAACTATTCTCATCAAAACTATTGCAATAAGTGCTTTATGTCAGTTTTAGTATCAAACTGGCCAATTACAAAGATGAAATCCAATAAAAAAAAATATCAAAAGTTACATGAGCTTGCCACCATATCCAATCTGTAAGGAATCTCAAAGTTTCCAGCAAGCAAAGGATAGGAAACTGAACAATCTGCTGGAATTCTTTCTATACCCATCCTATAAACAACGTAAATAATTTAGCTTGTCGGTGACTCATATCCTATCCCACCATCATAGGTGCACAATTATCTATCCAGATCTAGAAAGATCATGGATGGTACGCTAGCACATATCTGACCGAGTGGGATTATGAAGCCTCAGCACATATCCGGACCGAACTACAATGCCGTTTGGCCCGTCATAAATACGTTTAGTATACCTGGCTGCCATTTGGGAGAGACGGTAACGTAGAAAATTTGACAGTAAATAACGTTCAAAATGCCCTCTGACGGGCATTTTGCCCCCGTCAAATTCCAACCCTTCATACTGACCTGAAAGGATCTAGAAAACTGCATCTCTGGATTTAAAGGTTCTAGAAGATTCTATGTTTGGAGAAAGACCTACAGGCTACCATATTAGGGTTTTGAAAGGGTCTACAACTCTGCGACTGAAACACGGCAGCTTAAATAAGTACCTCATTCCATCCGGAAAGGAAACAAAGTAAATCCATATCATTAGTTTAGATTTGGAAAGATCTAAATCGCTGATTTCTTACCCGGAATAGATTCTTTTATACAATCTGATCGTGATGTCTTAAAGTAACCCGCCTGATACAATATGATGACGATTTCATTTTGAGTACTGTTTTTATTAATATGTTACCTGAACAGCGTCCCTTGACTGTGGAGTACGAAAGGGACCATTTGCCGACTGCGATGATTATACATAAATACATTGTGTTTCCGGAAGATCCACAAGGGTAAAGAAGTCCTCTGTTCTTCCTGCACCTGAAGAATATGGTGACAGAACAAATAGAGATGTCAAGTCTGGAAGAACGAGATGAAGAAAAGACGGAGAAACTGAGAGCAGATTTGGCTAAACCGCATGATCGTGTCAAAACAAACACCGACAACACATCTGTTCGTCCGGGTGATACAGATATCTCAATATGGAAACTTTTTAAATATGCTGATTCATTCGATCTGTGGCTTATGGCATTCGGCACTGTAGGAACCATTACAGATGGAGTGGCCATGCCTGTGATGCTGCTTATATTAAGTAGTTTGATAGACACAATAGGACAGTTTAGTTCCGCATCCACCGGAAATATCCGTCATACTATCAACACGGTAATAATCATTTCATTTAGACGGCAAAACTTGGCATAATACCCATCTCGCACATTGATGAATGTTTCGGTGTTGGTTACTTGTGCAGTATACTTTACGAATAGTGTATCTCTCAATCGGTGTGTTTTTTGCTGCGTTTCTAGGTGGGTATGGAATTTTCCTCTTTTTTTCACCCTTTCCACAGTGTTCATGAGAAGGGTTTTTGATGATTTTATCTATGAATAATGCTTTGTTTTATCAGAGGCGTTCTGTTGGGCGAGGACCGGCGAAAGGCAGGCATCTCGAATGCGTATAAAATATTTGAAAGCGGTATTGAGGCAGGACGAGGGATTCTTCGACACCCAAGGCACCACCACATCTGAAGTGGTTACTAGCGTTACTAAAGATACTCTCGTTATACAGGACGTTTTCGCCGAGAAGGTTTGATCTTAATTACTCTATTCTCACATCTATTTTATCAAGGCTCGAATTCTAATGCTAATTCTCTTGGGAGATTGTCCATCCTCAGCTACCCAACTTCGTCTTGAATACTTCTTTATTCTTCGGTAGTTATATTGTGGCATTCTACTTGACATGGAGACTGGCAATAGTGTCATTT
>JASDQU011025993.1:32168-50070 GCA_032191745.1 Picea mariana
GCAGTGACATCAGGAGGTTCAATTTGAAGAGTCTGAGGAGCCACATAGCTCTCGTAGGTCAAGAGCCCACCCTGTTTGGAGGAAGCATTCGAGACAACATTTTATATGGAAAAGAGAATGCAACAGAGATGGAGATTATCGAAGCTGCAAAGGCTTCCAATGCTCACGACTTCATCAGGTAAATACTGCAGTTGAAACAGATTGTTTGTGCAATAAGATATATTCAATCGGCTGTAATTGAAACAGATTATTTCTGCAATAAATTAAAACAGGCTGAATCAGGATAGTGAATTTAACTTGGATTTGTGTAGCTCTTTGGAGGAGGGATACGAAACAAACTGCGGTGACAGAGGAATTCAATTATCGGGAGGGCAAAAGCAGCGGATTGCGATAGCGAGGGCGATCATAAAGAATCCGAGCATATTACTGCTGGACGAGGCAACGAGTGCGTTGGACAGCCAGTCGGAGAGGATCGTTCAAGAGGCACTGGACAGAATTATGGTGGGGAGAACGAGTATTGTGATAGCTCATCGACTCTCTACAATTCAAAATGCAGATTCCATTTCTGTAATTCAAGATGGGAAAGTCATTGAGCAGGGAAGTCATTTGTATCTGATGAGCAAAGGAGAAGGCAATCCATATTACTCTCTCGTCAATATGCAGCTACGCCACCACTAGATTCGCATCTCCCTGGCTCAAAAGTATTGCCCCTGATCCACGTCCTAAATCTTTCTTATTGGCTTCAGCAAAGTTTTGAATTTGGAATCTCCTCTGTCTTTCGTTTTGCACGTTTAATGGTAATTTGGTAAACATTGTTACAGAGTGATAAATTGATAGATGCCATTCACGCAGCTAGGCTAGCAATTTGGAGAGGAAAATCATGTGAATTATAATATAATCCGTGAGTGCCAAATAGTCCAAAATAATATGCATTTCTTAATAAAATTATAAATGTTGTAGCAACTGAGATATTATTGAATTTGAAGTATTTTATATTTAGTCCCTTATTTGTAGGAACTGAAATATTATATTTGTAGGAACTGAGATTCCATTTCTGTTATTCAAGATGGAAAAGTCATTGAGCAAGGAAGTCATTCGTATCTGATAAGTAAAGGAGAAGGCAATCCATATTACTCTCTCGTCGGCAATATGCAGCGACGCCACCGCTAGTTTCTCATCTCGCTCACTCAAAAGTATTCCCCATGATCCACGTCCTAAATCTTTCTTAATGCCTTCAGCCAAATTTTGAATCTGGATTCTCATATGTAGACTACTCCCCATCAGGGTCAGTATAAATTTCACAGCCCCTCCTAAATAAATTGAAATGTCTAAATTTCACAGCTACTCGTACTTGAATTGAAATTGAAGGGAAAGAAGTGAAACAGACTATCAAATAACACATCATCCATCCAATGAATAACATATCATCCATGCAATGAATGCAACATCATAACTAAAACTAGTATACCATAACTAAAATTAGCATACCCCTCGCATACAAAATTAACACATCGTCCATGCAATGAATGCAACATCATAACTAAAACTAGTATACCATATCTAAAACTAGCATACCCCTCGCATACAAAATTGGATTGGGAAGAAACTGGCACTCGTCTGCATAGTTATTTAGAAGAAACGGGGAAGGAACTGGCACTTGTAGACTGACAAAACTGGGCTCCCCACCTTCTCTGATGCCAACTAAAACTAGCATACCCCAAAGCAGGGGAAAGGAAGTACCTAATTGGGTTATCTTGTTAAAAGATCAAGGGATATGATCGGAGGATGTGATGTAAGGTAGTGAAATATCTATTCTATCACCAAATCGATTCCAATTGTTGTTTTGCATAGAGGGCATTTTAATTGGTCATGATGAGATTCACATCATAAAATGTACAAGAGAGTTATTTCTATAACAATTATAACAATTTGCAATCATTTATGAGATGTTACTTTTAAGTTGATCAAATATTATATGAGTGAGAGACAATATGGAACAAGTTTCTAAGTGAGAGTTGGTTGTGGAATGACTAGAAGATTATCTAATGTGTTGTATTTTGCTTCTAGTAGTATTAATTTCTTTATTGAAAGCATATATTATGTGGTCAACCAAATATAAAAGTTGTGATAGTAGTGTTGTACATCTTCTAACCATAACTTGGTGTGAGTTTCTTTATTAAAAACTTACACTATGTGATCAATCAAAAAAAATTTGTGATAGTAGTATTGTACATATTTAACCAATTACTTAGACAAAATACTTTTCAATATTATTAACCTATTATAACATTGAGTAGATGAAACATTTCTTTTTTATTTAGAGAAGAATAAATATGCAACAACTTTCCTCATCTTGAGTTTCTCTATTGAGAATGTATACTATGTAATTAACTAAAATGAAACTGTAATAGTAGTATTGTACATGTTTTAAGGTTACTTAGACATAATATACTCCAATATTGTTATCCTATTATAACATTAAGTTGAAGAAACATTCCTTTTTGGTTTAAATAAGAATAAATGTGCAACACTATCAATGAGGTCATCACTTGTCAAAAAGAATTCTGAAAAGAAAACCTAGAAACTTCCCTTTGCATCTTTTTTTATCTCCATCCGCATTAAACTTGGGAAAGGGTGAAGAATAATAAGTACTCTTGTCAAACTTTATGGATCCTTATCTCTCTATTTGTAATGGGGTATATTCCCCACAAGGATTTGAAAATTGTGCCTCACTTTCGTGTAATGACTAGTCATCATATGAAATCCTACCCTGCTTTTTGATAGGTCTCGTCTCATCATCCCCTTCACCATCTAGATCAAAAGATTGAGACTATCTCATTCTCCTTCTACGTTTATGGCTACAATCATCATCATCATCACTTATCTCTTTCTCTTCAAAATCATTAAATACACGAATTCCAACACTACGAAGTCTCTCGGGTTTTGCAGAAGAGCTTCTCAATTCTAAAAGACCTCCACTAACAAGAATAGTTCCAATATCATTCAACTTGGTACCTTCGATTTAGTATATAAATGTCGGAATTGAACCACCTTCAAGGGCATGAAATAGTGTTGTGACAAAAGGACTTTGTACCACTTCCAAGGAAATCATACAGTCTATGAATGCATAATTTTTTCAATTTGTTCTTAAGATTATTATTTTTCAACAACACTTAATTTGTCAATAATGCAGGATCTACCTCTGTTAAGCTTTGTAGATTTTTTATAAGGTACTTTGTTAAAGGGTTCTCTTCAAATCCTTGATTCATTGTTTCCTACATACAATGTTATTTTAGAAAAGTAACACTACTATTGCGAGCACTATGAATTTTTGGGACTAAATAGAGGTATCCTTAGCCACAACTAAATGTTATTTAAACCTTGTAAAATTTGATTCATACATCCAACAAAATTAGTGCAAGAGCATTTGTGAAGGGTTGGAAAAATATAGGCATGTAATGAAAGGTAGGCCACCTATCTTACTTCCATATTCAATGTAAACTCAATTTTAGTCACCCAATTAGAGAGGCCTCTGGGCGCTTTCCAAAAATTAGTGAATGAACTTTGGAAAATGGTTCAAAAAGGTTTTCAAGGCAAATTTGAAATGTATGGCAAAGACCTGAAACTCCAATGTGTGAGTTTTGGAACTGGATCCAATAATTTCCAAACCCAAAAAATAGTTCACTTACGAAGAGGGTTCAAAAAACCTCCACGTGTTGGGACTCTACTCATCCATCAAAACTCAACAAAATTACTTTTTTATTTGGCCATAGAGCTTGGTGTAGCTAATAGTGCTGAATAGAATGTCTGGTGTAGCTAATAGTGTTGAATAGAACAATGTTTCAACTTTTAAGAGGATACAATCATAGGAATACAAATACTTAGACATAAATCTTATTTATATTTAATGTTTTTTTAAGGAAATTGTTTGCACTACTACCAATAAGTTCCCCGTTAATATTTATTTAGGGTTTTTACCACTATTATTTTTAATTCTTTTGTATGAAAAGGTTGAAATAGAATGCAAAAGAACCTTAACCAATACATTGAAAACCAAAATGTTTATTTAAATAATTTGTACAAAATCCTAAAGTAAAGTGAGTTGAAACTTTAAACAACCCCTTGAAAGAAAAAAAAAAACATGTTTATATTATATATGGAAAGCATAAAGTAGATGGACACAGACCTTAAGCAACACATTGAAAGCCAAAAAGTAGAATAGAAACAAGCCTTAAACAATCCATTAAAAGTCATAGAAACCTTCTTTTTCATTGGCCTGGGAAACTGATCAATGCACATGTCTTACTAATTGTGCTACCCCACGAAACTAAGAACCTTAAGCAATACATTGAAGAACCTTAAGAAATACATTGAAAGTCAAAATGATGTTCAAGAAACCTTGAAATAAAAATGATAGTAATTCAAGATGATAATAATAATATTAATAATCTATTTTTAAGGTCACGGCCAAGCTAGCACACCAAATTGATGTATGAGACCCCCTTGTTTGTGGGACAAGGGACCCCCCTCCACCCAACGATTTGACTGGTAAAGTCTACGAAGGGTATACATACCCTACCCCCCTCTGGATTTGAACCTATGACCTCTTAAGAGGAAACACATGTTCTTAACCATTTACACATAAACCATAGGCACTAAACAAAAATGTTATGACTTCACACATAAACCATAGGTACCAAAAAAAAAATGATTTATTTATACTTATTCTTCCAACGCTATGAGAGAAAACTATAATACTAATAAAATTGATATTATAAATTTTCATAATTTCAACCCTATCAAAAAAAAATTGTGTTTTCTCTATATTAATTATTCCAAGGCTACAGGCTACGAGAGACATGGATAATACTAATAATCATAAAATTTCATAATTTCAAAAAACATCAAACGAACCTTATAAAATATATCAATAAAGTTAAACCTTGATTTTTCTTAATTCCAAAACTGTTTTCATAATTAAAAAATCATATAAAATTATCATTCTATTTTTGCCTTGTATACTTAAGTTTTCCAAAACCATAGAACCCACCAGTACCATAGTTGTAATGGTTGTGCTCAAAAAATAATGTGTAATAATGCTTGTGTCCAAAACTCAAAACAACAAGAGATAATTTCACATTGTTTTGAAAGGTGGAATAACATAGAGCAATAGTTTCGAGTACCTTAATTCATAACCTTGGATACATCAATCGAACCTTCGTCTCATCTCGTCTCATTTCTCCTTTTATCACGAAATTAAGACCAAGGATGTATACATTCTTAAATCCGCACGGCACTGGAGTTCATTGCAATATAATAATAAGTAGCTATGAACCAGTTCCTTCAACCCTCTTCTATGTGTTGGTGTTCTGTATGATCTATTTCATCCCTGATGTGTTTATGTATGAACTATTAGGATTATGCTTACTTAGTTTGGGATTGGGTTTGTTAGTATTCCTTAGTTAGCTATTTAGATCCACATTATACGGATCTAGATTCCTATATATGTAACTCAATGTTTAATTAGTAATATATATGTTTGTGTGTTGTGTGCAAGCTCTGCGTGCTCTCTCAATTTCTATTATGGTATCAGAGCCTGGTTGGGCGTAATCCCTCACGGGAGTGCTCAGGATGATGTTAGAGTCGTGGTTTAATGAGCTATAGGAGTAGTTTTTTTGTGTGTGGTATTTATTTGTGTATTGTTTTATTCAGTTTGCCGACTACTGGGAGGAGCTGCACATCCACGGAAGAGATCTGTTTAACCACCAATACGTGGGCTGTCGTATCCAACCCGCTGCAATCTCTGTAGATCGCCCCTCTGCCCCTCTCTGTCATTCACCGCGTGTAGAGGAGACGTCCAACGAAGAGCCACCCATATGCCTGTCATTCACCGCATGTCATTCAATCGATATTTGCTGGCCGAAGAGCCACTCATCATCCTGCGCTGATTGGAATTGCAACGCTGTTGGGAGATAAACAGAGAGGATCCTGCGTACGAGAAGGAGGAGCCACTCATCATTCAGACCAAGGGATGTCTAGCTATAATGAAAAGGAAGAGAGATCAGTTTGATTCACAGGTATGTTGCCGCTACTTTGAATCAGAGTTGAAGGAGCCGCCAAAGAGATCTATGCCACCATCAGAAATGACCATAAGATTGTGGGATCGTATTCAAAACATCAGACAAAGTCATTCCAGATCTGAATTGATGAAGATGTTTTGTGCAACCTTGCATGGAGCCCGTAATGTGTTTATTTGTTTCTCTTAATATGTGGAAGCCACCGTAGATGTTTGCCCTGTTTTTCTTGGCTAAAATCTCAGGCATCTTGTTGGGCATATTCATTGTATCTATATAGAATTAGTTGTTTTGTTTGGTGTGTTTGTAAAAATTGCATTATGAAGAACCAACTATAAGAACAGAGTGATGCAATTCAAGTTAGTAGTTCTTGACCCGTTGTGCTCCGGGAGAGAACCGATTGCTGACTTAGTTATGCCAATTTCTGTTATATGCTGATGTGACCGTCGTGCTCCGGAAGTGTCAGTTATAGGTTATTTTGTGTTAAGAGGTCAGTTGTGAAATTGACAGCTGAAAACATTTTGTACCTAGATCACTGTCCTATCTTACTATCGAAATTTTCTCTTCGGGGGAATTTCACAGATGGAAGTGTATCCATAAAATGGTTTGGTATCAAGATTGTCCTTCGGGAGGTCGAGAAGTGTCAGTTTTGCAAAGAACGTCACAGATGGTCAGAAGCATTTTGACTTTAAATGTGTCAGTGGGAAGCTCGAATGTGTGGAGAAGAAAGAGCGAAAACCGGGTGATTGCAGAGTGAGTTTAAATAGCTGAGGAAGACCATATCAGACAAAGAGACGAAAGATCAAGTGCTGTAATTCTGTTGTAATTGTGATTAAGTATTATTGTAATTTGTAAAGTAAGCATTAAGGAAAGGTGTTAGGATTATGCTTACTTAGTTTAGGATTGGGTTTGTTAATATTCCTCAGTTAGCTATTTAGATCCACATTATACGGATCTAGATTCCTATATATGTAACTCAATGTTTAATTAGTAATATATCTGTTTGTGTGTTGTGTGCAAGCTCTGCGTGCTCTCTCAATTTCTAATATGAATTAGTTCCTTCAGCCCTATTCTATTGATGTGACTACTTGAGTGGAGGAAGAAATATGCCATTTGTTCTTTATTCCTTTCTATTGCTCTGGTTCCAATTTCTCATGGTTCGGATGGATACATTGTTGGTCTTCCCTAGCCATTGCTACCAATAAATAGAGAGAAATTTCTTATCAACAACAAGTTCTTTATTTTCTGTGATGACTGGAGATGGGATTAATTGGGACCGCTGAGTGGATTCATCATACATATTGAAATTCTGAGTAATCCTTTATATTCAAACGGATTGCAGGGTGAAATTGATCAAGCGGATGACGACGATACTTTGAACATATGTCGGGAGATATGTAAGCTTGTTGAGATTGCATGCTTTAGTGTAGGGGACGGGGATTCTATTACAAACTCGCGGTCCTTCTGAACAATATTTTTAGTTGGGGGTAGAATACTTGACCCAAATCTCTCACGCCGACAAACCTCAATGACACCAGAGGCGACTATTCGAATTCCAATGACGATATATTTTCACAGGAGGATTTGACCGCCCTCTATATGAAACCAATGCAAGAACCCAGATCATGATCAGGAGACCCCAAAAAAATAAGCAGAAGTCGACGATTCAAGGAATAAATGATGTGTTTGATCTTTCCAACTCCATTGCTTACTCCCACAGTGGTTGTGGGAAAGATTCGAGCGAACCGTGCGCATCACCCACACCATGTTTAACAATGCATTGTTAGAGAATCAAACAACATAATTGATGTGGTGGGGTTACAAAATTGCAGGATGTGGCAGATTTTAAGACGCAGAGAAAAGATGAAAGTGAAGATACAATTTCAATAAGTGTCATGTATTGATAGGGCATTGACAGACGACAAATGATTGAAGGGAAATCTTCCYTTAAAAAAACACATTCAATGTAAATATCTAATATGGAAAATATCTATCTAAAAGGTGAGGTCTAACTACTTTTTTCTTGTAAATACAAAAAAAAGGAACTAATTATGAAGTTGCCATGGACAATATGGTCTATATGGATACTATAAGGTTTTTTAGTTTTTTTATTTTACTTCAATATGTGACTCATGATATCCTCTCCTATTTAACAATACTTAATACAAGGAATGAAATGTCTTTTAAGGTATTTGGCTTGTCAAACTCAATCCTGTTTTGGTAGGTTTGAGGTAACCCATTGATAAATCATTGCAATTTTACCTTTTCATCCCTTATGTAGGGCACATACCTCAACAACTCAAGGAATTTATTAACATATTCCTCTATGAGCTCTGCAACAAGACTGCATTAATTTCCGTTTGATTTTCTTTCTCGTTTATCAATGTCTCATTGTCAGCCTTGCAACTCTATAATTCGTCCATGAGGCTCCTTACAGTTTCAGTCAGATTTGGAGGGGTTTCCACCGCCCTCCTCTCATCATATTCTTCTTCACTATTGTGGGAGCCATCCCCCACTTTATGGAACATCACCATCCTTTATGCTTATAGTTTCATGTGGTTCACTGACTCCTTGAGTGCTGACAAAAAACTTGATGTTAGCTAACAGTCTATTAGTCCATGAGAAAAATATAGTTCATATTTCTTAAATACACATACACACAGTAGAAATATTTCATTCTTTTCTTCAGTAAGAGTTTAACTAGACTCTTTAGGAAAAATGTAAGGTAGGGTGTCACCCTTAAAATTCCTTAAATATGGTTTTTATGCAACTCGTCCATGAGCCCAAGAAGGCCAAGTGTTGTAACCATGCTCTGATACAAATTTGTAACACACCCGACCCCTAAGTGGATTTCCTAGGGATGGGGTCTCAAAATTTCATTCTCCTTAAGTGATCAAATCCTTCATTCAGGGTATTTACCACACTCTGCTTATCCACAGTTCTCCAACCACTGTCTCTATGCTCAAAACCGAGCCCAAAACCGAAAGATATATCTCTCTGGAGTCCTTCGGGCGTGCATTGGTCGAGGGCCACATGGATCCACCTAACACATACTATTTCCAAGTTCCTCCCTCCATGGTGGAAGACCATCCATAGTCTGATCCCATGACTAGACTTACTCTCCTTCTCCTATGTCAGTTGCAAAGAGATTCATCGCTTTGATGCTTCACACCTTGTTACTTTCTACACACGAGACCGCCTAGAGTTCTGAATCTATGAAGCCCCGTAATCTCACCAAGTGGCTCCGATCTTCAGATCATTCAGTCTCTCCACCATAGTGCATCCCAACTCCTCTTGAGTCACGAAGTCTCGGACTCCCGGACTCCTGTTCACTTCACCAACTACATTGACTAGGTGGGTATGTACTAGGAACCGACATGTAGGAGCGGTCAAGGTGACACGTGTTACATTCCAATAGACCTACAGGGTATGTGATACACACGAATATTGGTGACACGTGGCACATCAATATGGGTTCCACGTCACTTTGGGTGACATCACTGTGCCATGTCACCCCAAACTGATAAGATTCTAACATTCCCCTAATCTCACAGTTGAGATCCAACCACGCAGATTCATAGATATATGGCTTTGGTTACCTAGGGGATTCAACGTTTGGAAGTGTTGCGATGAAACTTCATCTTATCTCCCAAAGTGCCCGACCTCCTAACTAAAGGGTCTAGCACCACGTGTCTTCGGTAAATCGATGACTAGGAAAGAACCTGAAGGGTCCCTTGATCTACGGCTTTGGGCCCTTCATGAATCCGACCTTCGGGGTTTTGGATATCGGTTTAGTTGGTAATATAGGTCCACCTAACCCCTGGGGAACCGCCTAACGTCAATCAACATTACGGGAAACCGAGTCTCTTGATTACCTTTGACAAGTATAAGGCTAGTAAAGTCAGTCATACTCTGAATTCCCAGACTTCCAAAGCTCCAAATCTAGGAGGACTTAGCTTCCATAAGCTTAGCCCAAGGTTCCTAGGTATTGGTCATATGGGTCCTCTCGAATGGATCTCATCCACTCATCTTCCAAACGAAGAGACCTCCTCTTTTCAAGGTTTGAAATTCTCTACTTTTCCTAAGACTTATCATGAAATGGTTAAGGACTTTGGTCTTGGAATCTTGGTCGCATGATAAGGACTTTGAAAGAGGTATCCTCTTTAGACGAACAGGTTCAAGTCGACACAATATCTCCTATCTTGATTGTCTTACAATCTTATGCCCTAGGAAGCCTTAGGAGCTAATTTGGGCATACAAACTATCTGTCGGAAGTTTAAGTTCACAAAGAGATGAAGGCATACACATATCATAACCATTCCACACAGAAGCCATTTATAAATACACATATGTATAAATCCAAGAATTCATCCATTATTCTAGTTCAATATATAAACAGGGAAAATACTTATCAAAACCATATAGTGTGAAGTGACTGCTGAAAGGCGTGCTCATTTCCACCCAACCATAGGCTCAATCACTCCTAACAGATATATGACTAGCCACCCCTGAGCTAGACCACAAAGCTCTATGATAAAACTCTTTCTTCTGGCTTAGTGACAGTTTGGACGAAGGTTACTCTCATACTCCCACGCGCTCTTGGAAATGGTTTACACGATACTAAGCAAGGAGGACCCACCTCATTTATCATCTTGTATCATAACCTGATAGCCATATTGTTGCGACCAGAATGTTCATCCCCAGTTCTTCCTTGAAATCGAGAGTTTAGCCTCTCATCTTTGCACTCTTCACCTTCCCTTATTGCCTTTCTCAGAAAGGTCTCTTATGTCTCAAATTCCTAGTCAGTGGTTAGGTTGGAAAGCCTTACAGATGGGTTTTCTGCCCCATCCCCTCATTAACTCTTGAGGAGGTCTTCCCACCTACCAGCTTGACTGTAATTCAATTATGGGTTAGAGGGTTGTTTTGGTCCGGAGCAATTAATATCCAGTAAGGTACAGATTGCGTGGATGTTAATGCAACCATTCCTGTTCCCCTTCACCATCTCTTTCATAGCATTCATGGTGTCAATTAGCACATCCCCCTTCCAGCAGTCATGCAACACTTATCCATTTTCTAGTAAATAACAGGATTTACATTCATCAACCTTTTATACAAAGGTCCATCAAATAAAAAATTCACACATATTGAGTTTTCCATAGTCTCTTAGCCAATATGGTTATATTTACAAATTGGAGGAAACAAGGTGTTACACTTTGGTTTCTCATTCACTTCAACAACAGGCCACCCTCGTTCCAGGCCATGATACCACCAAAGATTCTCTCTCAGGTTCTTAGTAAAATATGAAGGTCACTCTCCTTCACACCACTATGGGTATAGTCTTCTTGACCCTCCTAGCCCAAGCCTCTTTGAGGTTTACTAGATGCCCTCTCGACATCAATCTCACAGCTTTATCGACTCAAGTTGGGATCTTGGATTCTCGAGCTTGATTTCACAACTTTGCCTTCAATATCTTCTCATGCTTCTCTTGCTCACAACATTTCCTTTTCTATAAGTCTTTTCCTCAAACCCAAAACATTAGAGATCTTATGTTCTCATTCTCTCTCGACTTTCTTCCTATCCTCTCTATCTTGTTGTCTATCCTCGTGTGCTTATCTTGCACATGTATCTTGGGAAGGTTTTTGACCTATCCTTTTGTTTCTTCTGTCAGAAGGAAACTCGTGTGTCAATCATGGGGACCTGTGGTGATCTTTCATGTTGTCCTCTAGATGAAAAATTTGTGTCCCCTTTGTAATCTCTCCATACTTCCATTCATTGGGATGGTTGGTTGTTCAACTACCAACCTCCTTTGTTAACTAATTTTCCTTGAAATCAAGGATGAGGGAAATAATTTGAAAACTTCCAAAATAATTATTCAATAAGGAGGCTTGTGGTCCTTTAGCTTAAAATAACCTCCTCTCATTCCTCTAGTGGTATCATGGCCAATACGTTTAAGTCTTTACCCCACATTCAACTCTTGACATTTTTAATTAAACAATTAATATATTTACATTGTTTGTATGCCATGGCATGGAAATCATCAATCATGATTAATTAAAAACTAGGGAAATAGGGGTATTATAATGTTTGTCTCTTAAATGAGCATGCTATTGAAAAATCCTTGACTTTCTACAAAATCTGGTTTACCTTGGGTACCATCCTCAAAATGAAGGGAAGTACCTGGTGGGTTTCCCCAAGAGTTATTCCCTTGGAAAATAAATAAATCACGTGACAGAGAATCTAAAAATGTTTTCTAGTTTGGATGAAAGTGTAAAATTAGATATTACATTGGGGAAAGATAACAAAGTTTTAGTTATGGGAAAATGAAACATCGATATTCTAACTAAAAAGGGGGAGAAAAAGTTTATTTATGATGTGTGCTTTGTTCTTGGGTTGAAAGATAACTTGATGATTATTGGGAAGCTTCTTCAAAATGGGTATAGAATATTTTTCAAAAACAAACAATGCACAATTTTAGATAAATTTCCAAGTAACAAGCTTATAGCTAAAGTCCAAATGACTAGCAATAGAATGTTTCCCCTAATACTAAGACCCGATTTGAAGGTAGAATTCTCTCAAGGACCACCTTCAACAAACTCACAAGAGGATGAAGAGAAAACCGCAATAGTCGCTCAAGTAATCTTTCAAGCATAAATTAAAGATGTAAATTGGTTACGACATATAATATTTGGACACCTAAACTTTGAAGGTTTAAACTTATTGTACAAGAAAAGAATGGTAAAGGGGTTGCCACAAAAAAATGGATAGAATATATGAAGGTTTCATTTTGGGTAAACAACAGAGGGAGTCATGTCTAGCAAGAAGTCAATTCATGAAAACAAACCATTGTATATTGTTCATTCATATTTGTGTTGACCAATGTTAACACACTCAATTGGTGGAAGCTACTACTTCTTGACATTCATAGATGACTACATAAGAAAAACATGGGTCTACCTTCTAAGGCATAAGAATGAAGTGTTTGATTATTTTCATCAATTCAAAGCCCTTGTTGAGAATCAAGGTGGTCATTACATAAAAGCATTGAGAATAGATAGGGGTGGTGAATATATTTCAAATGAATTCATAAGGTTTTTCAAACACTGTGGAATACAAAAAACAATTCAGCATAAGGTACACCCCTCAACAAAATGGAGTAGCTGAAAGTAAAAATAGGACACTCATGGAAATGAAAATGAATATTGGGCTGAAGTTGTAGCATGTGCAACATATATTATGAATAGATGTCCCACTAAAAGTTTCATTAATATGACTCCATAAGAAGCATGGATTGGAAAAAAACATAATGTTTCTCACATGAGAGTATTTGGATCTATAGCATATGCACATGCCCCGAATGAATTGAGAATAAAATTAGATAACAAAGGAGAAAAATGCATATTTGTGGGATATAGTGTTGAATAAAAGGCATACAAATTGTGCAATCCAATAACCAAAAAAGTCATAATCAACAAAGATGTGCAATTCATAGAAGATGAAGCATGGGATGGAAGTTTGGATAAAACAATCAATATTGCAACCAACTTACCACAAGAAGAAAAATCATATTTTATACCAGTAGGTACTCCTTCAAATGTGACTCCTTCCACACCCATTCAAGCTCAACAAAGTGGTCAAATAACACCTTCATCAAGGATAATAAAAAATCCACACACTCAAGAAAATACTCCGTCAAATGTGCAACAAACACCATCTTGAATTGGTACTCTTGGTGCTTGACCATCAAGTACACATTCTCAAGTTCAACTGATATGTCAAACCCCACACTAAAAAACTTAAGGAGACAAAAATCAGAAGTTTAAGAGACATTTATGAGAAAAATGAAGGTGAAAACAATGTAGGTCTAATTTCTCTTTTTTCTTTATATTCAGATATAGATGATCTAGTTCATTTTGAAGAAGAAATTAAGGAAGAAAAATGGCTAAATGTAATGGATGAAGAAATAGGTCCTATAGAAAAGAAGAAAAAGATGGAATTAGTGTGTCTTAAACAAGGAAAAGAAGTGATAGGAGTGAAGTGGGTTTACACGACAAACTTGAATGCAAATGGTGAGGTGAAAAAGTATAAGGCAAGCTTTTAGGCTTGGAGAAAAAGGTTATTCACAACAACCTAGGGTAGATTATAATGATGCATTTGCACCCATAGCCTATTTATACACCATGAGAACAATTCAATCCAAAAAGGATCCAGGAAGGCCTAAAAATCAAAGTTCTCAGAATCAGACGAAACCAGTGCCATAGCATCCAGCTTGTCATGATAATTTCGGCCATACAATGTTTTCCGCAAATGGACACCGTATGCGAAAGTTATCACGTTCTGATCGATTTCCCAAACATGCAAAAAGTCAAACTAGTCAAATTCAATAGGTCGTACTACTGACATCAGCAGTATGACATGTGATGCCAACATGACATCATGATGACGTCAGTAGGGACACATGGCAGCATGAGGAGGTGACATGTGTCACTCAATTTTTGCATTTTCAGACTATGTTGGACCAGTACAGAATTGACATGTGGTAGTGTACAGATGTGACACATGGCAGTCGGTACATGATGTGGCCCAATGAAAGGATGATACGTGGAAGTACAGATGACAATTGGTTGTACATATGTTGACATGGCAGGGTGACTGGGTAGTACAGACACTGATGTGGCAGCTAAATGGGCAAGTGACTTGGGAGTATGGATGTTGACATGGCACGACATGTAATTTTATGACAATGACATGGCAGGTGATGTGGAAGCTGACCATGCATGCTAACTAGGTTGTTGATTGGGTGTTGATTGTAATGTATGGGACAATCACATGGTGACATGTGGCCTAATAAGATGGTGTCAATTGGAACCCCATATTTTTCCAATGTTGGTTAGACCAAAAATTTGGTTGTAACTTTTTTAGGCTCGAACTCCCAACCTCGGCATGGGCCACGTCGGCGTGGTTGGTGCTTGTGCAAACAACCGACAAAATTTTTATTTAAAGTTGCATGTGTTGATGGTTTAGGGCTAGTCCTGATCAGTGATGGGGGTAGTGCATAGAACATGGAACCCAACCTGTGACCAGGATATTAGAACCAAGAGCTAGTCCAGAAGGTGGGCATGAGGTTTAAGCCATAGACCATATGGCCATGCATATGACCACCCAACGAAGACCAAGGGATAAATACTAGGGCCAGTGCCTAGAACAAGGGAATATGGCACGCTCCATATGCCCAGGGGCCCAGAGAAAGGGGGTTGTGCCCAAATTTTTCCAATTTTGGCTTTTAAACTATATGTTATGATTTTTTTAATTTTCAGCTTGAGTTTGGAGGATTTTAGCAATTTTTGGAGGATCTGGTGCCCGATTTGAGGCCAGATATTGGGAGGAAGTTGGGAAGAGGATACCAACTCAAAATGTATATAAATCATAGGTTCTTAGCAGCATGAGGAGGTTTAGGTTGGAATAATGATGATGAGTTTATGAAGCTAGAAGCCATTTTTTTATTGAGGGAAGACATCGAGGAAGCAAACTTTGGAGGCCAATTCTGGGAGCTACGCTCAATCTTTTCTAGTGTCGTCAGTTGTGTTGGATTATTGAAGTAAATAAGAACACAAACAGACAAGTTTGTAATGCTTTTGAAACTTTTCTTATGTATGTTTGAAGCATTGAAGAGAAATAAGAAAGCTTCACCCACTGAGACAAATGCCCAGAGACGTAGGTAATCTTGTCGAAATAATTCCACTGAAAGGAGACATTCTACACTGATAGGACACACTTCCCCAATAGATTCAGTCCTACCACACGCACATATGAATTACCACATTATACTCGCGCAACACGAACCTCTACCCTAAGCGAGACGAAAAACCGGATAGGGGTTCTACATAGCAGGCCCCTATGCACTTTGATGTTATGTTTTGTTATTATTTGTACTTATATTCGGATATAAATTTATTTATGATGGATACTATAATATCTCATTAAGTTATTCTTCTTTCCTTAATTCCTAATTGGTAATTGAACATGTTAGAACCCTATATATAGGGGATCAGGTTTTTGACTAATATATATCTATCTCAGACACTATGTGTTTGCTCACGATGCTCGTCAAAGGTGGCAGAAAGCGTTTGACACTCACCCAGCATAAGATGAGTTCTTGCGCGCAAGCTTCAAAGCGCATTCCGGTGCATTTTTTAGCAAAAAATGGTGGTTCGTTTCGAAAGGAAAATTTTTTACTCTCGTGGGCCAAATGAAAAAAATGGGTTTATGAACCTAAGCTGGGTTTTATAATCTATGTTTGGTAAATTTATCAAAAAATGGCCCCTCGGCCTTTGCCTTTGTGCATAGCTTTATGAAAAATTAACAAAATTTTTAGCAAAATAATATTGGCCTATATCCAACTTCCTAATGCTCGACACCAAGGGATATGCACCATTTCATACACCAAGGGAAAACACACAACCAAAGCCAGCGCCACCACTTAACTCCAAAGCCCAAGCCTCAGGCTCACTTTGTCGATATAGTATGTAACTGTCGGCTTATATAAATGCCAAATGGTGAGTCTATCGCATGCATGTGGGATTAGTCCCCCAAAGTTTTAAAAATAAAAAACACCCAGTCGTCCTACGCGCCCAGGGGTCAACCATAGCTTATGTGCCAAGTGTGGGCTAACTGATGATAGTCGACGTGCGCTAGTCTAGATTCTGATACGTTATATGCGGGTGGAGTCCATCCCCGAGTCAGAAAGGTGTTGGAGCCATGGACTCGAGCAGGTCGTGTAACATTGCAGGAGGTAAGTGAGCAAGAACAATATGACGGGAATTACTATAATCAGTTCCTCATTGTGAACGATTGTTTGCATAGGTACAAATTCATGGCGAATTGGACATTTTTCTTCGACGTAGATGAGTATTTGTATATTCCTCGACGTAAAACACTACAATATGTGTTGAAGGAGCTCTCTGGATATACCCAATTCACCTTTGAGAAATATTCCATGTCCTACAGGCTCTGCTTGCAGAATAAACTGCGCAACATCTCGGCTCACAATACTTATTCCAGGGAAGGGGGATTTGAAAAGTTGTTATTCAGGGACGTGAAGAGAGGCATAAGGAGAGATCGCAAGTATGCAAGTGCAGGCAATAAATGTGTACGTGGCTGGCTTCCACATGTCTGAGAATTTGATGGAGAAAACACAACACAAGATGAAAGGTTTGATCAGATTTTACCATTATCATGAAACCATCACTAGTAGAAGAGAGTCGTGTAGGGAATTCGTGAAACCATCGATGAGAAACAACGTGACTTGGGTGGGAGGTACTCTGTATGTATACGATGGCACCATGAAACCTATTGCTCCATCCATTAAAAATTTTGAGAGAGATACGATGGGATCCGAGGTCGCATCCATTCCGCAGTGAGTGACTATGTTGGGAAAATTATGCAAAACGATGAAAGCAGGTACTATTTATGAAAGAAAAAATAATTCCAGAAGCTTTGATTTGATCAGCAAATCTGGAGATCAGCAGACTCGGTATTTAGTGATCATACCATTCTTTTATACTTTGGAGGCGACATCTATCTGCTTTAAATTCCCATGTTTGTTTTACTGCAGGAACAAGATTCTCCCCTGCCCTGGCGGCCCGTGGGGACGCAGTAGATTCATTGTACTGTATTCTTTTATAAAGTATGGAATTTTCATTTGAGTGGACCCTGACGCTCCACGCACATGTTATATCCCACGCCCCCATGCCATTACTCATCCCTCACGTCACCTCCACCTACCCTACGTCATAACCCACTCACCATCCCCCTCCCTACGCTACCTTCCA
>JASDQU011025993.1:55824-74573 GCA_032191745.1 Picea mariana
CAACAACACCGAATCTGCCAAGCAGATTCGAATGGTACTCCTTTCTCTTCTATCCAACTTGTCCCAATCTTCCTTTGACATACCAGTAACTAGTGTACTAGTAGTTTGTGGACTGGTAGGAGGTGTACTAGTAGCCTGTGTGCTTGTAGATGGTGTACCAGTAGGCTGTGTACCAGGATCCACAGTGATCCATTGTTCTTTATCTACAAGAAGGTCCTCCATCTTGAGCTTCCATAGCTCAAAGTTTTTACCATTGAACTTCTCTATCTCGATTCTAGATGAGCTCGCCATTCCTTTTACTTTACTCAAATCTCCTCTGCAAAATCTCCCACTGAACCCAGGTTTATCACAGACCCACGATAAACTTGATCTATCAAGACCGAGCCAAACCCTCAGCAACAAAGGCGTCCCTCTGAAGCCAAAAACGTGCTCTGATACCACATGTAAGTTTTAAACCTGCGAAGTAAAGCAATGCATATATATTCTTAAGCAATACAAAAATTAATCAATGGCTCATACACAGAATACACAGAGATCTTTACCGGAAACCCTCAACCGGGAAAACCTTTCTTTTTCATTATATCGAATTTCACCATTCGCCATACAATATATACAATGTTTTTAGGTATCCCGTAGATACCAAAACCCTAATCCCTTAATCCGGGATTAATTTACAAATCAGCTAAAAATAGCAAAATCCGCTAAAAATAGCAAAAACTGCCCAAAAAATTTTTTTTGGGGCGTTGCCCCGAACGCTGCGCGTACTTGGGGCGCTGCGTACGGATTTTCAGACGCAGTTGTCGTATCTGATGCACCCACACACACACATGCAAATAATATAACACATACCCAACACAATTCACCTTTGAGAAATATTCGATGTCCTACAGGCTCTGCTTGCAGAATAAACTGTGCAGCATCTCGGCTCACAGTACTCATTCCAAGGAAGGGGGATTTGAAAAGTTGTTATTCAGGGATGTGAAGAGAGGCATAAGGAGAGATCGCAAGTATGGAAGTGCAGGCAATAAATGTGTATGTGGATGGCGTCCACATGTCTGAGAATTTGATGGAGAAAACACAACACAAGACGGAGGGTTTGATCACATTTTACCATTATCATGAAACCATCACCAGTAGAAGAGAGCCGTGCAGGGAATTCGTGAAACCATCGATGAGAAACAATGTGACTTGGGTGGGAGGCACTCTGTATGTATACGATGGCACCATGAAACCTGTTGCTCCATCCATTAAAAAGTTTGAGAGAGATACGATGGGATCCGAGGTCGCATCCATTCCGCAGTGAGCGGCTATGTTAGGAAAATTCTGCAAAACGATGAAAGCAAGTACTATTTATGAAAGAAAAAATAATTCTAGAAGATTTGATTTGATCATCAAATACGGAGATCAGCAGACTCGGTATTTAGTGATCATACCATTCTTTTATACTTTGGAGGCAGCATCTATCTGCTGTAAATTCCCATGTTTGTTTTACCGCAGGAATGGGATTCTCCCCTGCCCTGGCGGCCCACGGGGACGCAGTATATTCATTGTAATGTATTCTTTTATAAAGTATAGAATTTTCATTTGAGTGGACCCTGACGCTCCGCGCACATGTTATATCCCACGCCCCCATGCCATTACTCATCCCTCATGTCACCTCCATCTACCCTACATCATAACCCACTCACCATCCCCCTCCCTACGTCACCTTCCACTATCCCCTTCAAACTCCTGCCCACCTTATCTCCATGTACTTTCATACCTCCGCGCCCCCCATCCTCCATACCTTAAACAAATCAACGCACTAAAATAATTGCAGAGCCCCCCTCACCTTCCGGAATTTAACGAGCTGGGGGGGGGGTCCGGAATTTATAATAAAGATCATGCCAATCTGAATGGATCACAAACTAGTATCCAAATCAACGACCCATATTAAATTCCAGCCCCCCCCGGGCGTTCTACATTTAACGAGGGGGGGGGAGGGGTGTCCGGAATACCGCTTACCACGCAAAAAACCACTTTTCCCCAAAAATTACCATTTTTGCCTTTTTTAATACGTCTTTTTCCGGAGGCGATTTCGGGCAAACGGAGATGAATTTTAAAAATCTGAGAGAGAATTTTTCTCAACATGAGCTGAGGAACAAAAACCTCTTTCAGTTTTTGCAACGGAGTCACGAGCAGAGAGCATCAAAGACATCTTCGAGGCCTATTTTTCCAGATTTCCTATTTTCCATTTCAGTCCCGATCTTGCAGGAGCTGTTATGGCCAGATGGAAACGAATTTAGCGAAACCAAAGGATTTTTTTGTCCAAAACATGCCCATCTACAATAAAMTCTTTCAATTTTCTCCCAGGTGTCATCATTGAATAGAAAATCACGTCTGATTGGACCCCTGTTTCGCAGAAAACCGGTCYRTTTTTCATGGCAAAAAACTCCAAATTTTGTGGGAGTGGTGGCTATTTTTGGCCGAGGCGGTTACACCAACTTCCGAAACTAACTGGGATGGTCTATCCTATTTATATAGATGATTTTAATGTACAAGGGTTCGACCTATGAGGCTCTTTGCGAGAMTGTGGGTTGTGTTTAGCCAGGGAATGTCTCTGTAATTTTTAATGATTGATCAGCAATGAACATATTTCTTTTACAGGATTCCTATGTGGTGATAGTGGTGGTGTTCTTCCTCTGTTTAATGTTTTTCTTGTGATCATTATGCTTGTTTTCTTTTTCTTATTATCAGAAGGAAAGTAATAGAAGTAGAATTTATCAGCTGATACTCTGCCTCTGAGCTTTTGATGATCTTTATGCTTTCTGCTAAAGCTTAGTTCAAGAATTCTTAGCTGCTCCTATGCCTGGCTTTTATCTCCCCTATTTCTTCCTCAAATAAATACCATTAAAACTCAATTCGATCCAATATTGCTGCTACCTTGCCCTGTGAAAGAACTTTGTCCATAGCTGAGAGTGAATCTCCTTATTTAAAGTGCAGACCCCATTTACCCAATGGCCCTCCTTGTTGTTCCAAATCAAACATTTAAAAACCCCAACCCATGTTCTTCATAACTAGCCTAATACATCTTTAAACAAAGCTATATCAGACAGAGAGATCCCTCTCTGAGTCTTGGAGGGCTAGATCCAAGACTCGAAGTGGTTTTGATGTTGCCTTTGTGACTGCCTCACAGCCTTGGGCAAATTACAGAGCGCTAACAGAACATATGCTTAAAACTTAGCCAAGTCTTTAAAGATCAATTTTGGATCAAGTAGTATCAGAGCACGTTGACAGTTAGTTTTTGAGTTTGCATGATTACCAGGGAAAAGCTGAGTCATGGTGAAGGTGAGCTTCTAGAAGGGGATACTGAGAATAGAATGAGAAATAAGACTTCTCAAAGTGAGGAGATGGCACTGGAGGAAGGGGTGTCTCAAAACAAGATAGAGTTGCAAAAGACTTTATTTTCCATGTCTGAGATGGTAAAGGTCTTATATGAGAATTACTTGGAACGGAGCTGTTTGCTCCAGACTAGCAACAGAGGCTAATGTTGCAAGTATTTGACCTGAAAGTTTTAATTTTTATAATAAAGTAGTGAATTATGTTACAATTTTCTAATGATTCGAATATGCTATTTGTATTAAAGGTGAGATCTCTGGTCGGAGATTGTATATCGTTAATTGTACAAACTTTGTCCGCTGTGATAGTAGCCTTCTCGATGGGTTTGATTATAGCATGGCATCTTGTAGTTGTAATAATCACAGTGCAACCCGTGATAGTATTACGTTTCTATAATAAAATGGTTCTCCTCAAGGCCATGTCTCAAAAGGTTCTCAAAGCTCAAGATCAAGGCAATCAATTGGCAGCAGAAGATGTCGCTAACCATCATACTATTAGTGCCTTCTCTTCACAGGAGAAGATTCTTCATCTCTTCGAAAAGTCTCAAGAAGGCCCTCGCAGAGAGAGTATCAAGCAATCTTTGTTTGCGGGATTTTCTCTCGGAGCATCACAAGGCATCAGTCTATGCAATGTGGCTCTGGACTTTTGGTATGGAGGATGTTAAATATAATGGAACCTCAACAGTATGACTATACACTGCCAGCTGTACTGGAGAGTTGTGCTTTCTATTTTTGTTTTTCTTGAGCATATTTAGCTCAGCTATTTCCCATTACATTGTAATCTCTTCACAACTTCGTTTTTGTACTTTTCTCAATACATTTGAATATACAGTTTTCTGTTCTATCTTTCTCTCTGCATTTCTTGCTTCAGAAATTATCATAGTATCAGAGCCTCAGCAGTAAGCCTCTTCACACAATCTAGAGAGAAACTCGATCCTCACAGCGCAGAGCTTCACGGATCTTGAGAGCACATGACACAGTCTCTTTCAAAAGGTTTGGAGAGCCGTCTGTCATACTCTCGAAAGAACCTCGCAAGAAACTTCCATAAGGAAGAAGAATGACTTACGTTCAAAAGATCAATGTAGGAATCTTGCAGAGGTTGAAGAGCATACTACGCTCGAAAGAACAAGGAAGCAGAGACTGAGAAAGAAGAAACTTTAAAGTTTCTTGAACAATTTTTCAAGAATCGTCAAAGATTGACGAAGAAGAGCTGCAGAACGGAAGATCGTTTAATGAACTCGAAGAAAACGTTCAAAATCTTTAAAGATTACTGAAGAAGGCAACATCATTTAATGTTTTTTGAAATTCGCTTAAATCTGTCAAAGATTGAAGCAGTGAACAAAGAATTCGTGTATTTCTTTCAAATCTTTGAAAGATTCACGAATATTTCTTCCACAAGAGTAAAGAACACGTCTCAGGTGCAAATAATAGCCATTGAGGCCATAAGATTCATCCTGCAAACAGATCCAGAGTGGGAAACCAATTCCGAAGGGACGAAGAAAGCGCAGAAAAGGTGAATGAATTTCAGTCGTTAGATCTTATGTATAGGCCGGACAACCGTTGGATCAGCGAGAAAGTGCACAAGGTTTAGTCCTCTGGAGTGCACATGAGAGATTTCGACTTGTGAAGTCGTGAAATCCCAACATCATCTGGACCGTCGATCAAGAGACATGTGGCAAGATCCTATTCCATCACAAAATCGGTAATCGGGAGTTGGACGCGCAAAGGCGATTGCATTCCAAAAACTCTGATACACGATATCGCGAAATCTCGAGAAGACTTGTGAGTCATCCATCTCAGTGGATAGGTGGCAGCAGATCAAAGTGTCGTCAAAACGACATATCGGTGTTCGTGGTTTTGAAAGACCATCGCAACATGAGTTCGAAACTTGTGAAATCCCGATTCTCGAAATAGCGATAAGATCGCAGCTGTCCATTTGAATGGACACATGGCAGACATCAAGGGAAACATCGACGTTTCATCATTTGGGGTTTCAAGTTGTCAGAGAAATTTGGAGTCGCAATTCATGAACTCGCGAAACAACGCGGACCGTCTATCTTTCGGGGACGCATGGCGTAAATTCGAGGACACGGGAATAGTCCCGAAAAGGAAAGGGCAATCATCTCATCGAGATTCAGTAAATAACGAAACCTGAGGACAAGAAACATGAGCACTTCAGAACTCCGAAGTCCGAAATCCCGAAAGGAGGTAAACTCCGTCATGGGGCCCAGCTGCCATCATCTCGTCAAAATTGCGGGATCGGGAATCTCCACAGTGAAAACCCCGACACAAATTTGAGTCATCCATGTGTTAGGATGCATGGAGGCGATCAAAGAAATCGCAAAATTTCCCGAAAGTAAAGCGCCATCGAAAAATCGAAGATTGGGGAATCGAGGAGTCAGAATAACTAGTCATCAGAACTCGTGAAATCCTGATTCGCGATATCCCGATAAGATCTGGACCGTCCAATCATCAGCAGATCTGGACCCTTGAATTGTCCAAAGATAATTTTTTGCATTTCGACGATCTGAAAGTCAAAGAGATGGAAAAGCCCGTAGCTCTTTAACAGTAAGGTGTCTGGTCACATTGCAAGGAGACTAAAGGCCAATTCAAGCCCGATAAGCTCCCTTCGGCCATCGACAAATTTCCCTCTATTTTTTCTGCAAATTTTCTTTTATGGTGTCCTCTAGCAATTTAGGACCAACTCAGGGTCCGATTCTTCTGGGAAAGAATTATGAGTTTTGGTCTCTTCATATGAGATCCTTCTTGCAAGCACAAGAGTGCTGGGAACCAGTGGATCTTGGATATGTGGAACCGGATCCATCCGCCCTCGCTGCCATGACAAATGCGCATAGAATTGCTCAGGCAACACTGAGGAACAAAGAGAATAAAGAAAATTTTGGATTCAAAATTCAGTGGATGATTCGATTTTCTCCAAAATCACAGGTGCTGGTACTTCAAAACAGGCCTGGGACATCCTTAAATCTTCCTACCAAGGAAATGACAGGGTCAAAACATTTAAGCTGCAGACCTTGTGGATGCAATTCAAGACTCTAAGGATGACAAAGTTCGAAAATGTGGATCACTTCATGACCAAAGTCATGGGCATCATGAAACAGATCAGATTGATTGGTGAAACCATCACTGATCAACGAATTGTTGAGAAAATTCTCAGAAGTCTTCCCAAGAAATTTGAAATGGTTGTAACAACAATCCTTGAATCCAAGGATCTTTCAAGATTTTCAACAGATGAACTAATTGGTTCACTGATGACACATGAAACTAGACTGCATCTTACAGATGAGTCAATCTCCAATTCTTTCAAAACACAATTCTCCTTTAGCAGAGGGAGAGGCAAAGGAAGAAGTAGAGGTCACCAAGGAAGAGGGAGCAATCAAAGTAACTCTCACTCCAATGGAGGCAATAGACAACAATATCCGAATCAAAATTTCCAAGGTCAAAGACATTAGCAACAAAATCAACATCAGAATTTCCAGCCTCAAAGAGGCAGAGGGAGAAGATCAAATGACAAAACAAGAATACAATGCTATTACTGCAAAAAGTATGGGCACTATGAATCTGAATGTAGGAAGAAGCAAGCATATCAACTCTCAGATAGAGCACATGTGTCAAATCACATGGGAGAAAACTTAGGGGGTATGTTTCTTTCGTGCCACAAAACTGAACATCAACCTAAAGATCTCTAGTTGTTGGACAGTGGATGTAGAAATCACATGACATGTAACAAAGAATTACTTTCATGCATTGATTCTTCAATCAAATCTGATATTACACTTGGAAATGATTACTTAGTCAAGGTTCAAGGAAAAGGAACTGTTCCTATTCTTACTAAACATAATGTAAAGAAAGACATAACCAATGTCTATCATGTTCCATATTTAAAACATAATTTGCTAAGTGTAGGACAACTTATTGAACATGGCTATAAGGTACTTTTTGAGGGAACATCTTGTAAGATATATGAAAAAATCCCAAGCAGAAAATTAATTTCTGAAATCCATATGACTGCCAATAGGATGTTTCCCCTTACCCTCAGAACTGCAAATCTGAGTCAACCATATGCACAGAGTGCATCAACTATGAATGAGACTATGGTTTGGCATACAAGATTTGGACATATACCATTTCAGAGTCTAAGTATTCTTCAGAAAAAATCCATGGTTAAAGGTCTACCTATCTTTAAAGAGCAAATTCCCCCATGTGAGTCTTGCATACTTGGAAAACACAAGAGAACTAGTTTTCCACAGTCTTCCAATCAAGCCAAACAACATCTTGAACTTTTTCACACTGACCTATGTGGACCAATGCAAACAGAGTCAATAGGTGGTAGTTTTTACTTTCTAACGTTTATTGATGATTTGAGAAGGAAAATATGGATCTATTTTCCCAGACAAAAGTCTGAAACATTTGCAAAATTCAAAGAATTCAAGGTAGAAGATGAACAACAGAGTAGCAAATATATCAAATCACTCAGGTCAGATGGAGGAGGTGAATACAACTCTAGATAATCTGCAAACTTCTGCAAATCTCAAGGCATTATCATGCAAACAACAACCAGGTATACTCCACAACAGAATGGAGTGGCTGAAAGGAAAAATCAGACCATAATGAATATGGCAAGAACACTTCTTAAAGAGAAACACTTGTCAAATACTTTTTGGGCTGAAGCAGTAGCATGCTTAGTTTATCTCCTGAATCGATCACCGACCACAAGTCTAAAGATGAAAGTTCCCCAAGAATATTGGAGTGGGACAAAACTCAATGTAGCGCATCTAAGGACATTTGGATGCATAGCATATGCTCACATACCTTCCAAATTAAGGAAGAAACTTGATGACAGAAGTGAAAAATGTATTTTCATTGGCTATAGTGAAACATCCAAAGCTTATAGGCTTTACAATCCCATTACCACAAAATTAATTCTCAGCAGAGATGTACAATTTCTGGAAAATCAATTCTGGAATGATTCAGAAAATCAACAAATGGACAATCAAAATCCATTGCTGCCAAGTTCTGAAAACACAGAAAATTCAGAACAGCAAGTACCTCAAACTTTTCTTCCAAGATTGTAAGTACAAAGACAACCTCAAAATTCTCAGGATAACTCAACTTCCAGTAGAGAATCATTCTTTGAACCACAGAATCAGAGAACTCAAAGTTTGAGAGAAATCCATTAGTAGTTGGATGACTTTGAGCAACACAATCTTTTTGCTTTAATGTCATATCAACCTACATCCTTTAAGGAAGCATCTAAGGAGCCACATTGGGTTCAATCCATGAACCAAGAAATTGGCTTCATTGAAAAAAAATAGACATGGGATTTTGTTGATTTTCTAAGTCACAAGAAGAGTATTGGTGTCAAGTGGGTTTACAAAACTAAACTCAATGAAAAAGGGCAGATTGAAAAACACAAGGCAAGACTTGTTGCCAAAGGATTCTCACAACAATCAGGTACTGATTATGGTGAAAATTTTGCTCCAGTAGCAAGATTAGACACTATATGGACTCTATTGGCCATAGCACCACAACACAAATGGCAAGTATATCAGATGGATGTCAAGTCAGCATTCTTGAATCGTTTCTTAGAAGAAGAAGTTTATGTCGATCAACCACTTGGATTTGAAGTCCAAGAGCACCCAGCCAAAGTGTATCGGTTGAAGAAATCCTTGTATGGCTTAAAGCAAGCTCCAAGAGATTGGTATAGCAGAATTGACACTTACCTGATCAAAAGTGGTTTCAACAGAAGCCAAAATGAGCCAACTCTTTACACCAAAACAGATCAGCATGGTAAAATTCTAATTGTATGTTTATATGTTGATGACATGATCTACACATGAAATCTTGAGTTAACAGATTTCAAACATGCCATGAAATCTGAGTTTGAAATGACAGATCTTGGCATAATGAAATATTTTTTAGGGATTGAGGTTCATCAATCAGCCAAAGGCATTTTTGTCTGTCAGCAAAAGTATGTAGCAGACATCATCAAAATATTTCACATGGAAGAATGCAATCTAACAGAAACTCCCATACCATTAGGCACAAAGTTGAGCAAGAATGATGAAGGTCCTACAATGGAATTTACTTTATATAAAAGTTTAGTAGGCAGTTTGTTGTATCTTACAACAACTAGGCCTGGCATTATGTATGTAGCCAACCTTGTTTTCAGATTCATGGAATCACCCAAAGCTTTGCACTGGAAAATGGAAAAACGAATTCTGATATATGTTGCAAGAACTCTCAATTTTGTCTTATGGTACACTAAATCTGATAGTAATCAACTTTCTGGTTACATAGACAATGATTTTGCAGGCAGCCTAGATGACAGGAAAAGCACATCTGGACATGTTTTTCAACTGGGCACGAACCTGATTTCATGGGCATCAAAGAAGCAATCAATTGTTTCAATATCTTCTGCAGAGGCAGAGTATGTCACTGCTACCTCCTTCAAGTCAAGCTGTATGGCTGAGAAGAATATTGAAGGATATGTCACATACAGAAAATGATCCAACTCCTATTTTCTGTGATAATACTTCAGCAATTGCTTTATCCAAAAATCATGTGTTTCACAAGAAAAGAAAACACATTGACACTCATTTTCATTTCATACGCGAGCTAGTCAATAATGGGGATATTGCACTACAATTCCGTGGTTCTCAAGATCAGCTTGCTGATATCCTTACAAAGCCACTAGGAAAGTCAGTTTTTGATTTTCAGATCTTGTTTCGAAAGGACAAATCATATCTAAAGCTCTTTTCCAAGTTTTCTTCATTCTGATGAGCACGGGAAAAGGGATAGCAGAAGCAGGAAGTATGAGCAGCGACATGGCTAAAGGCTCTGATGCAGTCAAATCTGTGTTTGGCATCCTGGACAGAGAGAGCCGCATAAACCCGGACGATGAGTCGGGCGAGAAAACAGATAATATAGAAGGAAACGTGGACGTGAGAAGCGTGGACTTCACTTACCCAGCTCGTCCAGATGTTATGATCTTCAAAAACTTTTGCTTGAGGATAAAAGCAGGCAAAAGCATGGCTCTTGTAGGACAAAGCAGATCCAGAAAATCGACAATCATTGGATTAATTGAAAGATTCTACGATCCCCTAAAAGGATCGGTGAGAATCGATGGAAGTGACATCAGGAGGTTCAATTTGAAGAGTATGAGGAGCCACATAGCTCTCGTAGGTCAAGAGCCCACCCTGTTTGGAGGAAGCATTCGAGACAACATTTTATATGGGAAAGAGAATGCAACAGAGATGGAGATTATCGAAGCTGCAAAGGCTTCCAATGCTCAAGACTTGAAACTCCAATGTGTGAGTTTTGGAACTGGATCAAATATTTTCCAAATCCAAAAAATAGTTTACTTACGAAGAGGGTTAAAAAAACCTCCATGTGTTGGGACTCTACTCATCCATCAAAACTCAACAAAATTAATTTTTTATTTGGCCATAGAGCTTGGTGTCGCTAATAGTGGTGAATAGAATGTTTGGTGTAGCTAATAGTGGTGAATAGAACAATGTTTCAACTTTTAAGAGGATACAATCATAGGAATATAAAGATTTAAAAATAATTTTATTTATATTCAATGTTTTTTTAAGGAAGTTGTTTGCACTACTACCAATAAGTTCCCCTTTAATATCTATATAGGGTATTTACCACTATTATATTTAATTATTTTGTATGAAAAGGTTGAAATAAAATGTAGAAGAACCTTAACCAATACATTGAAAACCAAAATGTTTATTTAAATATTCTGTACAAAATCCTAAAGTAAAGTGAGTTGAAACTTTAAACAACCCCTTAAAAAAAAAAATCACATGTTTATATTATATATGGAAAGCATAAAGTAAATGGACAAGGACCTTAAGAAACACATTTAAAGCCAAAAAATAGAACAGAAACAAGCCTTAAACAATCCATTAAAAGTCACAGGAACCTTTTTTTTCACCAGCTTGAGAAACTCACCAATGTACACGTCTAAACAATTGTGCTACCCCATGAAGCTAAAAACCTTAAACAATAGATTAAAGAACCTTAAAAAATATATTAAAAATCAAAATGATGTTCAAGAAACCTGAAATAAAAATGACAGTAATTCAAGATGATAATAACCACATACCTTACACTTCACACATAAACCATAGATACTAAACAAAAATGTTATGACTTCACACATAAACCATAGGTACCAAAAAAAAATGTTATAATTTATTTATACTCATTCTTCCAAGGCTATGGTTCACAACTATAATACTAATAAAATTGGTATTATAAACTTTCATAATTTCAACACTATCAAAAAAATTATGATTTCTCTATATTAATTATTCCAAGGCTAGAGGATACGAGAGACATGGATAATACTAATAATCATAAAATTTCATAATTTCAAAAAAAAATTCAAACGAACCTTATAAAATTTATCAATAAAGTTAAATAAAGTTAAACCTTGATTTTTCATAATTCCAAAACAGCTTTCATAATTAAAAATCACATAAAATTATCATTCTATTTTTGCCTTGTATACTTAAGTTTTCCAAAACCATAGAACTCACCAGTACCATAGTTGCAATGGTTGTGCTCAAAAAATAATGTGTAATAATGCTTGTGTCCAAAACTCAGAACAAGAAGAGATAATTTCACATTGTTTTGAAAGGTGGAATAACATAGAGCTTTCAGAGTAGTCATGGACTCTGAAGTACTTTTTAAAACTAAGTAGCCAAGCTTCTGCTTCTTCCCCCTTTTCAATCTCTCCATTGAAAGAGGGAGCTTTGGCTTTCTTGAACACTTCAGGGTCATTACTTTTGGAATGCTTTCACTTCTTTATTTTCTTCCAAGAATGTGAGATAGTTTTTCTACTAGAAGATCCCTAAGAGTTGTCAGTTTTCTTTCCAGAGGACTCTCTTGATGAGAATCGCTTACCTCCAGGTTAGGGCTTACTTGGGGTAATTCTACCTATGTGGCCACTTATGGGACCATGTTTTTGTATTTTAGGTGGGCTTTGACTTCTCTTCGTATGTCATCGGTCCACATGACTAGTTGCAGGTCCATGCTGCAGCTGTCTCTTTATGTTGGATAAGTTCTACAACAAGACTACATTAATTTTTGTTTTATTTTCTTGCTCCTTTATCAATGTCTCGTTGTCGGCCTTGCAACTCTGTAATTTGGCCATGAGGTTCCTTACAGTTTCATCCAGATTCAGAGGGGTTTCCACCGCCCTCCTCTCATCACATTCTTCATCTCTATTGTGGGATACATCCCCCACTTCATAGCACGTCACCATCCTTTATGCTTGTAGTTTCCTGCAGTTCACTGACTGCTTGAGTGCTAACAAAAAACTTGATGTTAGCTAACAGTCTATTAGTCCATGAGAAACACATAATTCATATTTCTTAAATACACATACACATAGTAGAAATCTTTCATTCTTTTCTTCAGTAAGAGTTTAACCAGACTTTTTAGGAAAAAGGTAAGGTAGGGTGTCACCCTTAAAATTCCCTAAATATGGTTTTTATGCAACTTGTCCATGAGCCCAAGAAGGCCAAGTGTTGTAACCATGCTCTGATACCAATTTGTAACACACCTGACCCCTAAGTGGATTTCCTAGGGATGGGGTCTCAAAATTTCATTCTCCTTAAGTGATCAAACCCTTCATTCGAGGTATTTACCACACTCTTCTCATCCAAAGTTCTCCAACCATTGTCTCTATGCTCAAAACCGAGCCCAGAACCGAAAGATATATCTCTCTGGAGTCCTTCAGGCACTCATTGGTTGAGGGCCACGTGGTGCCCACGTGGATCCACCCAACACATACTATTTCCAAGTTCCTCCCTCCACGATGGAAGACCATCCACAGTATGATACCATGACTGGACTTACTCTCCTTCTCCTATGTCAGTTGCAAAGGGATTCGATGCTTCGACGCTTCACACCTTGTTACTTTCTACACACAAGATCGCCTAGAGTTTTGAATCTATGAAGTCCCATAAGCTCACCACGTGGCTCCGACCTTCAGACCATTCAGTCTCTCCACCATACTACATCCCAACTCCTCCTGAGTCCCGAAGTCTAGGACTCCTAAACCCCTGTTCACTTCACCAACTACATTGGCTAGGTGGGTACGTACGAGGAATCGACACGTAGGAGGGGTCAGGGTGACACGTGTTACATTCCAATGGACCTATAGGGTATGTGATACACACAAATCTAGGTGACATGTGGCACATCAAGATGGGTTTCACATCACTCTGGGTGACATCACTGCGCCGTGTCACCCCGGACTAATATGATTCTAACCTTCCCTAGATCTCACGGTCAAGATCCGACCATGTAGATTCATAGATATATGTCTCTAGTTACCTAGGGGATTCAACGTTTGGAAGTGTTGCAATGCCACCTACTCTTATCTCCCGAAGTTCCCGACCTCCTAACTAAAGGGGCTAGCACCGTGCATCCCCGGTAAATCGACAGTTGGAAAAGAGCTCGAAGGGTCCCTTGATTTACGGCTCTGGGCCCTTCGCGACTCAGACCTTCTGGGTTTTGGATCCCAGTTTAGTTGGTAAGATAGGTCCACCTAACCCTTATGGAACCGCCTAAAATCGGTCAACCTTACGGAAAATTGAGTCTCTTGGTTACCTTCGGTGAGTATAAGGTTGGTAAGGTTAGTCTTAATCTGACTTCCTAGACTTCCAGAGCTCCGAACCCAGGAGGACTTAACTTCCATATGCTTAGCCCAAGGTTCCTAGGTATTGGTCATATGGGTCCTCTTGAATAGATCTTGTCCACTCGTCTTCCAAACAAAGAGACCTCCTCTTTTCAAGGCTTGAAATTTGTTATTCTTCTTGAGCTTTATCATGAAATGGTTAAGGACTTTGGTCCTAGAATCTTGGTCACATGACAAGGAGTCTGAAAGAGGTATCCTCTTCAGCAGGATAGGTTCAGGTTGACACGATATCTCCTATCTCGGTCGTCTTACAATCTTATGCCACAGAAAGCCTTAGGAGCTAATATGGGCATACAGACTGTTAGTCAAAAGTGCAAGTTCACAAAGAGAAGAAGTCATACACATATCATAACCATTCCACACAAAAGCTATTTATAAATACACATATGTATAAATCCAAGAATTCATCCATTATTCCAGTTCAATACATAAAACAGGGAAAATACTTATCAGAACCATATAACGTGAAGTGACTGATGAAAGGCGTGCTCATTTACGCCCAACCATGGGCTTAGTCACTCCTAATGGATTTATGACTAGCCACCCTCGAGCTAGACCACGAATCTCTATGATAAAACCCTTTCTTCTGTCTCAGCGACAGTTTGGACGGAGGTTACTCTCCTACTCTCGTAGGATCTTGGCAATGGTTTACATGATACCAAGAAAGGGGGACCCACCTCATTTATCATCTTGTATCATAACCTGATAGCCATATCCCTACGACCATAACGTTCATCCTCAGTTCTTCCTTGAACCCGAGAGTTTAGCCTCTCGTCTTTGCACTCTTCGCAGGTCTTCCTCTACCCACCGGTGACACCTTCCTTTCTTGCCTTTCTCAGCAAGGTCTCTTGTGGCTTGAATTCCTATTCAATGGTTAGGTTTGAAAGCCTTATAGATGGGTGTTCTGCCCCATCCCCTCCTTAACTCTTGAGGAGGTCTTCCCACCTACCAGCCTCACTACAATTCAATTATGGGTCAGAGGCTTGTTTTGGTCCTAAGAAATTAATATCTAGTAAGGTACTGGTTGGGTGGAGGTTAATGAAACCATTCCTGGTCCCATTCACCATCTCTTTTATATCATTTTTGGTATTAATTAGCACATTCCCCTTCCAACATTCATGCAACACTGATCCGTTTTCTAGTAAATATCAGGATTTACATTCATCAAACATTTTCTAGTAAAGGTCCATTTTCTAGTAAAGGTCCATCAAATCAAACATTCACACATATTGAGTTTTCCAGAGTCTCTTGGCCAATATGGTTATATTTACAAATTGGGGGAAACATGGTGTTACACTTTTCTTTCTTAGTCACTTCAACAACAGGCCACCCCCATTCTAGGCCATGATACCACCAAAGATGCTCTCTCAAGTTCTCAGTAAAATATGAAGGTCACTCTCCTTCACACCACTATGGGTATAGTCTTTCTAACCCTCCTAGCCCAAGCCTCTTTGAGGTTTATCATATGCCCTCTCGACATCAATCTCACGGCTTTATTGGCTCAGGTTGGGATCTTGGATTCTCGAGCTAGTTTGCACAACTTTGCCTTCAATATCTTCTCATGCTTCTCTTGCTCACAACATTTCCTTTTCTTTAGGTCTTTTCCTCAAACCCAAAAACTTAGAGCTCTTATTTTCTCATTCTCTCTCGCCTTTCTCCCTATCCTCTCTATCTTTTTGACTATCCTCGTGTGCTTCTCTTGCACACATATCTTGGGAATTTTTTTACCTATCCTTTTGTTTCTTTTGTCAGAAGGAAACTCATGGGTCAATCATGGGGACCTGTGGTGATCTTTCATGTTGTCCTCCAATTGAAAATTTTGTGTCCCCTTTGGAATCTCTCCATACTTCCATTCATTGGGATGGTTGGTTGTTCAACTACCAACCTCCCTCGTTAACTGATTTTCCTTGAAATGGAGGCTCAGGGAAATAATTGAAAACTTCCAAAATAATTATTCAGTAAGGAGGCTTGGGGTCCTTTAGCTTAAAATAACCTCCTCTCATTCCTCTAGTGTTATCATGGATAGTACTTTTAAGTCTTTACCCCATATTCAACTCTTAACATTTTTAATTAAACAATTAATACATTTACATTGTTTGTATGCCATGACATGGAAATCATCAATCACGATTATTTAAAAACTAGGGAAATATGGGTTTTACAATGTTTGGCTCTTAAATGAGCATGCTATTAAAATATCCTTGACTTTCTACAAAATATGGCTTACCTTGGGTACCATCCTCAAAATCAAGGGAAGTACCTGGTGGGTTTCCCCAGGAGTTATTCCCCTGGAAAAAAAAAGTCATTAGACAGAGAGTCTAAAAATGTTTTCTAGTTTGGATGAAAGTGTAAAATTAGATATTACATTGGGGAAAGATAACAAAGTTTTAGTTATGGGAAAATGAAGCATCGATATTCTAACTAAAAAGGGGGAGAGAAAGTTTATTTCTGATGTGTTCTTTATTCTTGGGTTGAAACATAACTTGATGAGTATTGGGAAGCTTCTTCAAAAGGGGTATAGAATCTTTTTCAAAAACAAACAATGCACAATTTTAGATAAATTTCCAAGTAATTAGCTTATAGATAAAGTCCAAATCAGCAGCAATAGAATGTTTCCCCTAAGACTAAGACCTGATTTGAAGGTAGAATTATCTCAAGGACCCCCTTCAACAAAATCACAAGAGGATGCAGAGAAAATTGCAATAGTCGCTCAAGTAACTTTTCAAGCATAAATTAAAGATGTAAATTGATTACAACATCTAATATTTGGACACCTAACCTTTGAAGGTTTAAACTTATTGTACAAGAAAAGAATGGTAAAGGGGTTGCCACTAAAAAATGGATCGAATATATGAAGGTTGCATTTTGGGTAAACAACATAGGGAGTCATTTCTAGCAAGAAGTCAATTCATGCAAACAAACCATTGTATATTTCTCATTCATATTTGTGTTGAACAATGTTAACACCCTCAATTGGTGGAAGATACTACTTATTGACATTCATAAAGGACTACATAAGAAAAGCATGGGTCTACCTTCTAAGGCATAAGAATGAAGTGTTTGATTATTTTCGTCAATTCAAATCCCTTGTTGAGAATCAAAGTGGTCATTACATAAAAGCATTGAGAATAGATAGGGATGGTGAATATATTTCAAATGAATTCATAAGGTTTTTCAAACACTGTGGAATACAAAAACAATTTAGCACAAGGTACACCCCTCAACAAAATGGAGTAGCTGAAAGAAAAAATAGGACACTCATGGAAATGGCAAGGAATATTGGGCTGAAGTTGTAGCATGTGCACCATATATTATGAATATATGTCCCACTAAAAGTTTCATTGATATGACTCTAGAAGAAGCATGGATTGGAAAAAAACATAATGTTTCTCACATGAGAGTATTTGTATGTGTAGTATATGCACATGCCCCGAATGAATTGAGGATAAAATTAAATAACAATGGAGAAAAATGCATATTTGTGGGATATAGTGTTGAATAAAAGGCATACAGATTGTGCAATCCGATAACCAAAAAATTCACAATCAACAAAGATGAAGCATGGGATGGAAGTTCGGATAAAACAATCAATATTGCAACCAACTTACCACAAGAAGAAAAATAGGATTTTATACCAGTAGGTACTCCTTCAAATGTGACTCCTTCCACACCCATTCGAGCTCAACCAAGTGGTCAAATAAAACCTTCATCAAGGATAATAACAAATCCACACACTCAAGCAAATACTTCGTCAAATGTGCAACAAACACCATCTCGAATTGGTACTCTTGGTGCTTGACCATCAAGTACACATTCTCAAGTTCAACTGATATGTCGAACCCCACACTAACAAGCTTAAGGAGACAAAGATCAGAAGTTTAAGAGACATTTATGAGCAAAATGAAGGTGAAAACAATGTAGGTCTAATTTCTCTCTTTTCTTTATATTCACATATAGATGATCTAGTTCATTTTGAAGAAGAAATTAAGGAAGAAAAATGGCTAAATGCAATGGATGAAGAAATAGATCCTATAGAAAAGAATAAAAAGATGGAATTAGTGAGTCTTCCACAAGGAAGAGAAGTGATAGGAATGAAGTGGGTTTACATGACAAACTTGAATGGAAATGGTGAGGTGCAAAAGTATGAGGCAAGCTTTTAGGCTTGGAGAAAAAAGGCTATTCACAACACCCATAGCCCATTTATACACGATGAGAACAATTGAATCCAAAAAGGATCTAGGAAGGCCTAAAAATCAATTTTTTCAGAATCAGACGAAACCAGTTCCATTGCGTCCAACTTGTTGTGCTAATTTCAGCCATACAATGTTTTCCGCAAATGGACACCGTATGCAAAAGTTATCACATTCTGATTGATTTCCCAAACATGCAAAAAGTCAAACTAGTCAAATTCAATAGGTCGTACTGCTGATGTCAGCAGTACAATAGGTGATGCCATCATGACATCATGATGACGTTAGTAGAGACACATGGCAACATGAGGAGGTGACATGTGTCACTCAGTTTTGGTGTTTTCAGACTACATTGGACTAGTACGAAATTGACACGTGGTAGTGTACAGATGTGACACATGGTATTCAGTACATGACATGGCCCAATGACAGGATGATACG